>JAHLJT010000631.1:221579432-221741831 GCA_031308135.1 Acheta domesticus
GCCACACTCTGTTAGGACCATTGTAAACAATATCATATACTTCTAAATATTTGTATTGACTGGATACTTCCCTAGGGGTAATAATGAACAAGAAAATGTAAAATATTGATATTAAACAATACAAATTTAAACATTATTTATAAAACTAAAATGTGAAAAATATGAGATTGAAATTGCATCAAATTAAAGATATTTCTGTTATAAGCACAAAATATTTGAAAAATTTCTGACGCACTATTTTCAAGAACATGTTTCAAAATAATTAGATTTTTACATAAGTTTTAATTATTTTTTTAAGAGCTTTCCGTCTCCCTGTAAGGTAGTATGTTCATTAGATCGACCATGGTAAAATATCCCAAAAAGTACTTTAAATGAAAGCAAAATCTCTGATCTTCAAGATTGGTAAGAAAAAAACTGGCCCTCATCGGAATAATTTTTTAATTAAGTAAGTTTAAATTAGCGCAGGCTCTTATGGGAAAACTTTCGGGGGTCTAGTTTTTTTCATGTTATTGAAGAAATTATACGGTGAAAGTAATTTTTTCTTTTATTCAAAAAGTAGTAACTTCTTTTAGGATTTCAATGGTACTTAATGTAACAAAGAGCATTCTGAGAAGTAATTGATAAAAAAAATGCTGTGAAATTCATCGCAACTGCAAGGATTGGCTCTCGACCTGAGTTATGCTGTACAAACCATGCTATTCTCACCGTTTCTGTTGGGGTTACGAGATAAAACCAACCTAACTTAAAATTTTGTACCACACACAACCACACACTATTTGTCGATAATTCACTTTCATTGTAAACAACGTGGACTAATATTCGACGAGAAATAAAGAAAAAGTACGGGTGTCGAAACTTTATTGCCAAGTTATGAAAATGAGAAATCATACGAGAGACTAAATTTATTAGTAAACATAGTTTTTCTAGAGCAATTATTCAATACTTCTCTTTTAACTTTCTACAAATAATTATTGAAATGCTCGTTTATATTTACAAGCAGCTATTGTTAATCTGTAGATGCAATAAATGGTCGAGTGATTGACTAGGAACTGGCACGAACCCACCTTGAACTTTGCACTTCATGCGGCCCCACTATCTCCTGGCTACAAGAGCGAAAGCAGAACGCGAGTCTGGTGCCCGTACAGGAACTGTGCCGGACTTATCCACGCTCTCGGTAGGGTGGATGTGTACGTAACTAATATCCTCCACAACGTCTGCTCTTAATTGTGCCCGCTTCCGTGTCCTTCTCGGCTGTCTTGCACAAATCTCCTGGCCTCGCCGTTAGAGTAGGGGTGAAAAGGATTAGTGATGATGTGTTCTACGCCTTCTACGCCGTTTTCTACACAGAACTTAACTGTTTCTAAAGTGAACTGCAGGTCCGTTATCTGTTACTAAAACGTTAGACAGTTCCTCTGAAATATAGTTTGCAATACCTTCATTGTTGCACAATTGATGGTTGAATCCTTTTCCGTTGCTTAAGGGTAGTATGCTAATGCGTGTACCGCTACAGGCCACATACTGCTCTTGAACGGGCCCGCAAAATCTACATGGACTATGTCCCTAAGCTCTCCGGGTTCAGGGCAGCTGGTTCAGCTTTGACCAGGCACTTTGTTTCCTTTTGCAGGGTTTACATTTCTTAATCAAACGCTTTATATCTGAGTCGATCCCTTTTCACTAAAAATGTCTTCTATCCAATTGTTTGGTTCTAGATTCGCCCCAGAGTCCTTCATGCTACAAATCTAACACTTTCGTTCTAAGAAACCTCGGTACTACAATCTTCGTGGCATCAGTGGCTTGCAATGACACTGCCACGCTTTTCACCCTGAGCCTTTCTTTGCGTTTTGCTCTTTGCTTTGCCACTTCAGAGGTCTCCGTGTCATTTGTCAATTCTTTTTATTAGTCTTCTTACTTTTACTACCTCACCATCTCTGTCCGTTTCCTCTTAAACCAACCTCGGATTGCTGGGGAATTTTTTCCCCTAGCGTTCTTTCCCCTTGCAGGTTCTCGCACAAGTATGCGATCTCGTTCGTGTCGAAGTCTAGGTCGGGGTCGGCTGAGCGGCCGTGGAGGCGCGACAATGCATCTGCATTGCATTGACAGATGGGCCTGAATTTAATATTCTTGTATATAATCGGTGGAAAACAAAGTCACCGCTGTAGTTTCTTCACGGTATGGTGATTTTTTCCCTGGGGAGGAATACTGTTACCAGCGTTTTCTGGTATATTATTATACGGAGTTTTGCTCCGTAATAATATTTATTAAATCGTTAACCGCGTATATTTTTCGATTTGCGTGTAGTTTCTTTGATGTTTATTAAGCGTATATAAGAGCAACCGGCCTTTCTACTGCGTCACACTCTTTGTGTGATGACAACGCTCCTATCCCGTAATCAGAAGCACCAGCTGCAACAGTAGTTATCTGCTCGGAGATATGCTAATTTTGCCTTCTTCTTTAGTTTTTATTTGCAAACACTAGTGGTGCTAGAATAGCACGAACTTTCTCGTCTTTTCTAATAGCTATGTAGTATTATTTACACCATAATTTATCTCCGAATTTACATATCTCAGTAATCATTTTTTGTAAAACTCATCACCAGGGTTGAGCAAAATACTTCAAATTTAGCATTAAATACTTCGCAAAAATACTTTATAAATAAATATTTGAAAACATACAGAAAATAAATTAGGTCTTGATGTGCTTAATACATAAGTATTTATTATTATTATTATTATTATTATTATTATTATTATTATTATTATTATTATTATTAAAGCTGTAACATCCCTTTCCAGGGGAAAAGTGAGGCTCACAAATAAGAACACAAATAAGAACTTACCAGGTGAGCTAAAATTTGGCGAAGTTCAATTGTTTTTCCTATAAATCATTTACAATTCAACTATATATATATATATATATATATATATATATATATATAGAGAGAGAGAGAGAGGGAGAGAGAGAGAGGGGGAAAGAGAGAGAGAGAGAGGGAGTGAGAAAGAAATGTACCAACAATGTCTCATCATAAATTATTAGGAGATCGTGCCGTTTTCAATTACATCATTTACCTTAGGACTGTTATAATCGTGACCCGTTCCGAATTTATAAAAAACTATGGGCGCCAGGAACTGATTACGATAATTGATACTTGAAACCAATACTTCCACAGTTAATCTTAACGAATGGATAAATGTCCGGTTAGCTGGGTCAATGGGTCACGTAATGGATAATCACTATCGCCTAGATAGCCGATTATTTGATCTGCCATTATTTGATTTGGTACAGTATGGCGGGGAATCTGAAAGGAAATAATTAAATATATCTCTAACTACTTATCAGTTGTGATTGACTAAATGAAAATCATCTTTTCATTTCCAAAAGAAAATTTAACAATTTATTGACTTGTGAACAATTATTCTGCCTTTAGGTCATGACCTCGTTTAAAAAGAAAACCTTTAAATTGCAGTACTTATCTAAAAAGTAATCTTGACCGACGGCGCCCCGCAGTATCTTCTCACTTGGATGATGATAATTCCAAGTCCAGCTTTTGTCTTGTAAACTTGCGACGCTGCCGACGAATCCAGCCCTCACTGCCTAGAATATCTACCGGTTCTTACTTAATTAATATTACAGTTCCTAGTTCTCGCCAACTACGTGGTAAAATATTAAAGTCCAAAGTTCAGAATAAACACACTGCAATATAAAAACTTTCAAAGTCCCAAGCGAATTTAAATGCTGCACATCAACTTTCAGAGTCCGAAAACCATTGATTCTGACGACAAACGTACAAGTCCCACTCCCCTAATATTAAACTCGCGAGCGATCAGCACCATTCGACGGCCTCTATCAGAATGTATTTACTCCTTCGTTTTTACCCCTCCAAGCCTCGGTATCCATCCTTCATTTGCATTTTTTTAAACAAAACGACAAACTTCCGTCAGGAATCGACAGTCTATTCTCCCTTAGCCAATCCATCCATTTCTTACCAAATCAAGTAGCCACGCTCTCGATAGTCTTTCTTTTCTAAACCAATCCCAGAATATCTTTTATTCCTGTCTAGCCAGCGCCCCCCACATTTTCAAGGCCTGAATGCAGTTTATTGACCTTGCCAACCATACGCCGGCGTTGCTAAGGCTGTATATTGCCATTTACATACCCTTTTAACCCAACTCCTTTACAGCACATGTTACTGTCAAAGTATATTATATAGATAGATTTATTTAAACTGCAATTGGGCATAACCCGGTGGCAGCTACTACAAAAAACATAAATATACACAGTCTCTCAGTAACATAGAACTAATACCAATAATAATAATAAAAATAATAATAACAACAACAATGAGAATAAGGTAATATAACTAGCAAATTGTATACTAATTGCAGTAATAACAATAATGGTAAAATAATAAAAGTAATGTTAAAATAATGATAATAATATAAAAACTGACTTCATAAAAACATTAAATTACATTAGAGAGAAAAACACACACACACTACACTAGTATCACACTGCACTTCACTGCACTTCACTTCACTAAGACCTGAAAACATTTCCTTCTTTATTCCTCTGATATACACTGCACTACACCTCACTTCACAATAGAACACTTATGCATCGCTATATAACCCACTATTCTCCCTCATTTACTTAATAATACACATATTACACACTGTTCTTACTTTCCCGTATACGTACGTTTATACGGAGAGTGTATATATATATGTGTATATATGTGTATGTATATATATATATATATATATATATATATATATATATATATATAGGGAAGGTTATGTAATGCTGCGGAAAATCGATTTCGAGATTTCAACGGAAATACACGTTTTGGGGTGATATATACCATGATACCGAAAAAGTGGATCTTTTCAAAATGTCCGTCCGTTTGTCTGTCAGTCTATGAACAACCATTGTGCCAAACCCACAAGTACGATTTAATCAAAAATGAATATTACGCAGCCGATCTGATTCCATTCGAGGCGCCGCGGTTTTTAAAAAACTTTCTTCAAAATTTTACATGATGCCCCCGGACATTTTCAAAATTTTCTCAAAAACGGCTCTAAATGTTTTCTTTAAATGTATTGTAAGAATAGAGTAAAACTAGCGTACCCGTGCGAGAACTCTCGCTTATTAAACCCCATCCTTTCCTTATCCTTTTGTCTATCCTTTCTATTAAGAAGGACCGTTGTTAATGAAACGTGTTTATTTGTTTAAAAATGTATAAATGTAACTTCTAACGAACTTACAGAATATCAAAGAAAAATAATAATACAATTTATGTTGGAAACAAATTTTCAATAAAGGTTTATTCAGCATTGCAGAGAGATGTTCTTGGAAAAATTCATACTTCTTTAAAAACAACATTTGAAGAAATTATTTAATTTTTCTCGAGAGTTTTCTTTTCGCTTCCTTTGATTGTCACAAAAATATTAGAAAAGGTTTTTACTCTTGAGAAGGCCAAGTAAAGTAGTGCGAAAATACCTGATCGCGCAAGTACTCTTTGCAATATTATTTAACTTTCTTTGATTTGAGGAACAGAGGAGGTTTTGGAGATGCAGGATTACAATTGGCTGGGGTGAGAAAATTGGAAAATTATTTCTAGGCTAAAAAGTATTGGATTATTTTCTGCGTTCTATGTGCCTCAAGAAAAGCATTTACGAACCAAAAAACAATCAAAGTAATATTTTTCTCCTTTGAGTACTAAATACCATTTGTTACCATTAGAAACAATTTAGTATGCTTAGACTTCACTTCGGCACATGGAAATGGTGCTCAAACGATGTTTGCGTATAGAATATCTCAACGAACCGAAACCTTGAGTTTAATATCAAACGGTGTATTATTTACAATATGAGTTTGTAGCTGGGCGTTGATGTACAGATACCGCCAACATTTAAATCGTGCGTTTGGACTGCGATCGTTGGCACAGTCGAGTGAATTACACTTGGGTTTTTATTTCGTGGCGTGTAGGGGCTGGCTTGTCTTCAGTATGGAATATTACACGGCATTTCATGTCTTTCTCCGTCGTGCCGTTAGAAGTCGCATGATGGCCAATACTGCTCGATACAGTCGCGATGAGGCGACTCCTAGCGACACGATCGAGAACGACGCGAAATATCGTGAGATATTCCATCGTGAAGAGAGGTCTCCATACGCCAAGAAATAAAAACCCAAGTATACGCTATTCTTTCTCTAATTTTAAATTTAGTTGCTTTTTTTAAATTAATTCACGTAGTATTGTAAGCTAGCATGTTTTGATTTTTGATTTTCATTTATTTAAATATAATGTACTTTATCTAATTTAAAACGTTTGTTCTTTTTGTTGTGCCACAGCACACGTTTTCCCCTACTACCTCCACGTACCCGTGCGAGAACCCTCGCATGTTAAACCCCACACTCATCCCTTCTATATCCATTCCAAGAGGGAAATTTGTTAACGAAACGTGTTTATTTCTTCAAATATGTATAAACGTAACTTGCAATTTACTATCACAATATCAGATAAAAATAAAAAGCAATGCAATTAGTTAAAAGAAATTTTCAACTAATATTTCTTCAGTATTATGGAGAGTTTTCTTGAAACAATTCACAACACTTCCTTAACGACATTTGAAGTAATTATTCAATATTTTTTGACAGTTAACTTTTAGCTTTTCGTGATAGTCACAAAAAATATTAGCTTTTGACTTTTGAGAAAGCTACGTGACTGTACTCGCTGACTTGAAAATTTCAATGAATCACTGCTCATAACGAAAATACCGGTAAAGGTAAAACACAAACACAGTCTTCACTCTTCACTGTCGGCGTCTTCATAGAACTACAAAATTGAAGATAGGGATTTTCTCTTCAAAGAAAATTTGTTGTCCAAAATGAGTTCTTTCATTAAGGCTAAGTAAATGTTTTTACAAATTCCATTTTAATCTTTTTGCCTCTTGTGCTGCATCTTTTAATTTGGTCTTTCTTCTAATGTTAACATTCTTGATCCTATCTCTTAGACTAAAGTTTGGCATTTTCCTCTCCATTTTTCTTTGGGATATCTGTATCACATTTCACTCTTTTCTATTAAGAGACCGTTGTTTGATGCTCCTTAAGTGAGGACAGGTAACACACAGCTGTCAAATATTTTTCTTTTAATTGCTATGTCTTCTTTTGTGTTGTTCAATAAAAATGATAAACTGTAGAATTTCCGCCATGCGTTAGAGATCCGAATATTACTTTCTTTTTCTTGTCTATTTTGGAAAGATACTATTTGTCCCAAATATACGTATTCTTAAACGTAGTCTATTGTACTACTTTTATTTATTGTGATGGGTGGAACAGTTCAGTTTGTCATAATTTTAGTTTTGGTAGTGTTCATTTGTAAAACTACATTGTTACACAGGTCTGCTATCTCATTAAGAGTATTTTCCAGTTGCTTTGGGGATTTTGCGAAGATTATTACATTATCAGCAAATCTTAAATTCTTTAATTTTCTTCCATTTATGTTCAGGCCGTATTTAAAATACTTCAAATACTCAAAATACTATAGATATAATTTTGTATTGTATATTTTTTATTGCAACAATAATATAGTAGTTGTCAATTACAATATATTAGTAATAGACAGCCATACAAATTTCTGAACAATAACTATTGTAATGTATTGTAACAATATGTATACACATTTTAAAATACAAAATGATATAAAAATATGTCTAACAGAAAGAAATGGAATTTCCTTTTAAAACGACTAATTTTTTAAACAAATCATAAGACAATAAGCCCCTAGTTGGCGAATGTATAAAACCTGCAAAGGAAAACAGTCATTCTACTGGCGTAGATGAACATACACGGATAGTATTATTACGAATAAATGCTTTTTTATTGTCGGATAATTGTCCAGTATTTTAATGATTTAGATTTATCATTTTCTTAGTGGTACTACAGAATGGCACAGACTTTCCCGTATTAGTGTTCTGTTTCGTTTAATCTCGGCTAGCTATTCGGACTTGCCAATACTCTTGACAGCTGCCATCTATCGCCGCCCAAACTACATTTTTTCGACATTTTCTAAAGTTTTCGGTTTTCCAATTGTAGAACAAACTATTATTTTGAGAATATAAAAAAACAATTAAACCTTGAAATTGTTGGATGCTATGGTTTGCAGCAGAGCGATTTGTTTAATTGTTGGTGCAATATCTTTACTGTGATTTCTTCATCTGCGCGTCGGCTTCGACAATGTAAGTTTTTACATTTCTTAACAGGGAAATTACGTATGTATATAGACTAATATGTCATATATAAGATAACTAATACATCTGATAATAAAATTACGCAAATTTTATTATGAATTCTTTTCACAACTTGAATAAAGTTGGTGTCCTACAAGTAGGTCGGTAGGATAATACCCATACCAAGAATTCGTAAGAGCAGTAACAAAATTGGAGGACACTTCAATTTTTTTTTCACAGAAGGAAAATGCAGTCTTTGAGTGATATAATAGATGCATTGGAAGCGGCAACAGACAACGTTGTTACTGGAGAATTTGATTTTTTATCTCCTCCAGAAAATGCGACAGGAATTATCACTGATCAAGATTGTGGTCGATAGGATGATATGAATACCAATAATCTTCCAGGTAGTGTGTTACGAACAGAAGCTCAAATAAAAGGTAAAGATGCCGCTTCAGTAGAAGAATGCTCAATGCCCTCTAAGTCAGAAAATGTTCTTACCATTTCCAATAAAGGCCAAAGGAAACAAAGAAAACTGTTTTCAGTTGGTTGAAGGAAGACAGAGCATGAAACGGTCCCTGAAAAATTTCCCAATTTCCACTTCTGTTTTGATATTCTTTTACTAGTATTCTTCCACTTATGGATCCTCAAAGACAAGGAATATGTGGAACAGGTAGACAATCGCTTCGCCAATTGTTCGAGTCAATAGCTTGCCAAATTGTCCAATAACAGATGTGAATACCATGGAGAGAGGAGTCAGAGGTTCTTTTGAGTTTGCTGTTGCAGAGAAGACTGTTTTGGTATGCAGATGGCAGGACAATCTACAAACAGTAGATACATTTGCCATAAACTCAGAATCAGTATACTCGCTTCTAAGTGTTTCAAGGTATTCACAGAAGGAAAAGAAGAGAGTTCAGGTGACTCAACCAAATGTTATTGGAAAGTATGATAAATGTATGGGGGGTGTGGATTAAGCAGATCAGAATAAAGCATTGTACAAAGTATCAATTAGAGGGACAAAGTAGTTTTATCCTCTGATAATGCATTGTTTTGACATGAGTGAGCAAAATGCATGGTTTCTTCACAGAATAATGCAAGCTTGACCACTTGCCCTTTAGGCGCTAAGTAGCAACAGCTCTCTTGGAAACATACAGGAGAACTTAAAGAGAGGCACCAGTAAACCATCTCAAGAGAGAGAATCAGGATTCCAGATATGACAGACTGAACCCCCTTGTTATCTGCCAGGAGAAGCAGACACGATGCCGACATTGTCACTAAAAGTTCACAACCCGTTGTCAAAAATGTGATGTTGGGCACAAAACGTTTTGTCTTATATCATACAAAATAAATATATTCTTTCACAGAAGGAAAATTATCCCAAAATTATCCCAATTATCCCAATAATGCATTTCATTTACAATTATCCCAATCTTTGCACAAAAAGTCCATGATGTTTTCGACATGGTAATACATGACCCTTACAGTAGTGTATTATCCTACCGACCTATGTCGAACGCCCAATATTTTCCAAACTGAAATAGGAATTGAGACAAAAATATGTTTTATGAGTTATTTCATGCCTAGTGACAGCCCTTACCAACTTCTAAAAATAAATTTAAAAAAATCAGGATAATCTGGGTTAATGTGAAAATCTTTTTATGACATTGAATTCATTGTCTAAGATATGTAGTATTTAAGGTATGTAATTCACGAACATATCCGATGAGTTTTTTAGTCTTACAATATAGTGCAAATATTTTATATAGTTTGTGTACACTGCGATCATAAAAATTATATAAAATATGTGAGTACAAATGTCGTAAATGGAATAATCCCATTTACCGCGTACACAGAGGGACGACTAAAATTGAGAGTATCAATGACGGACACACCCAATAATTGACGAGGGGATCCAATGATTACGAAATTGGGTAAAAATCCATTGTTTATAATTTTGCGGATGTTTGGGGCATAAAACGAATAGCAGCAAATATTATTCTGAAATATTGTTGAATTTGGGCTAAAAGCAATGGCGAATGAACATTCGTCTGGAGATGCAGAATGAAGCTAACAGCGAGGTCTCACACGGGTCATAACTGATGAATGTACGATAAGTGTACGGATATAATGTGGAAACGAAGACAATCATCCAAATGGAAGCTTCTTGAAGAGCCAAGACCAAAAGAAGCATGTCAAATTCTATCGAATTTGAAGGTTCTATTCACTGTTCACGGGTTTCAACGGCTAGAGCATAATGAATTCTTGCCACCAGGCCGTAGAGTCATTAAATAGTACTACTTCATGCCTTTTGCACATGAAGCACTCCGAAGAAAACACCCGGATTTTTGGCGAAACAATTCATGGCAGTTACAACACGATAAAGCACCTGCTCACACGTCAGTGTTTGTTCGTCACTTTTTAGCCCAAAACAACACTGTTACAATGTTTCAGCCTCCGTATGTGGTGGACATGATGCTCTGTGACTTCGTCCTATTCCCGAAGCTTAAGAAATCCTTGGAAGGAAAAGTTTTTGCCAAAAATGAAGAAATAAAGAAGCTGAAGGGGCTTCAGGAGAATAGCTGAAAGTGCTAAACGCCATACTGAAAATTGCGTAAAAATGAGAAAGTCTGTGACATTTGCAGCACCACTAAAATAATTAGTTCCATTGATTCTCATTAATCACTTGTAATTTTGATTTCAGATTCTGCATTCGAAGGCCTCTGTATGGGTAAGGCGACCAGTGGAGTGCCGTATGTCGTGAGTATACCTGGTTCTGTCATGTGAACAGTGGCGAAACGTCAGGGTAGGCAGAGTAAGCTGAGCTATCCCTATGAATCTAGAAGAAGGCGAGAAATATCTCTTTACACACACACACACAAAGAAAATTGTGTCTTGTGTCTCTCGGTGCTGCAGCTGCGGGTGTAGACAGAGTCCGTTCCGCCTGGCGCAGTGAGACAGCTGGCCAAGGACGGGGAAGTGAGTGCGCATGCGCACTGTGTAGGCTCGCCCGGTGACTCGCCCACAAGTTTAGGCCGGCCTTGCAACTGAATAAGTAATTTAAACTCATGCCGGCAGGCGCTCTTTTCACCACAAGCTTGCGTGGAACTTCTGGAAATGTCCGCTAGAGGTCATTGACCAACTTCAAATATCACGACTAATAATAAAAATAAAACATTTACTTATTCCAAATTTCAGAGTAGAATTCTTCTTTCGCTAATTCATTAAGCACAATATCGAGAATGTTTACTTTATCCTCCTACATTATTTAGCGTTGTGTGAACTTTTAATAAAACACGATCATTTAGAAAACGTTTATTTTAAGCATTTATGGGTTGGTATCGCGGCGAATGTGTGAATGCCCCAGTAGTATTGTATTCTGGAAAGATCAAACAGGATCTGATCAGTGTTATTTCATTTCGTAAGTGGATTAAATAGCGTATTCGTGTGTAGGTTACAAGTGAAATGTCGTTGACCTGCATGTTGCTGTGGCTCATTAACATTGAGCACCCTGAAAATAATTAAAACACATTTACGTAATTCTAAGTCAAATAACATACTTTTAAACTTGGCTACTATTTTAATAGAAAAGAAACTATCTTGTAGGTGTTCGCAAGATTCTATGTTTAAAGAAAGAGTGGTATTTTCTCTGAAGAAAACCAGATATTTAGAATTTATTTACAAAAAGATGTCAAACAATTTAGACGGCCGCAAACTTTTGAAAACAAGGAGTCAATTATAAGTAAGCAGTTCCATTTACAATTTTTCTTTCTATTCTGCAGTAGGCTTGTTCTTGATTTGATAATTGTTGCATGATTGAATATTATTATTGTTATTATTATTGTTATTATTATTATTACTATTATATTTGTAGTCTACCTTCGAAATATTCAATATTTCACAAATTAAGTATTATGTGTGTTTACAATATGGTCATAACTCAGCTTATCCATAAATTAACCTCGCCACTGCATGTGAAGCAGACCACCATACATAATTACATTGCGAGTGAGTTTTGCTCGGTGAGTAACATTACAAATTCGATGCCTTTTATCAACGTTGGCTAACACATATTGGGGATATAGACCGTGTTATTTTATCTCTCGATCAACTAAAGCAAATTTGTGTGAAAACAATGAATGTATATATTTATTATTCTTTCATTAAAGAAACCGTTTCAAAACGTCCCACTCGCGAGCTATTGGCTGTCTGGGAAGTCAAGTGGTGCTGTGGGCACGGGCAACTTTCCATGATCCTGCTTGCTTTTCTCCTCCAAATCTACAATGGGCGCTGTGTACGCGCATGATGTTTAGGCACAAGCTGTGAAGGTACAAACGCAAAGAATACATGAGGAACGGTTGCTTCGAAAGAAAACATGTTTGAAGGATGTTTTCTATCAATCGAATTGTATGTAGAGTTAGTGTAAAAAGCAACTGGAAACTTAGGTTTTCTCTCTGTTTTGGATCTGATGAAACTGTGCAGTGGGGGTTAACAGCAATACGGTAACAATAAACAAATTCATTAAAAAAAAATATCTCGGTATTAAAGAAAACAAGGAACACCGTTTCGAAATGGGGCGCAAAAAGTATTTGGAGACCTGAAAATAAACATACATTAATCATTTTTATGTATAATAACAAGCACTAATGTTTAATATATAATACATTACCTGTTTAATAACATACATTAAGTTATAGAAAATGGGGAATGAGTGGGTGGATTATTTTGCAGTGTTCCTCCACAGTCGTCCACGCTCCTATGCCGATTGTCAATTGCCATCTGAGCCCTACAGAGATAGGATCTCTGTGGTGAAATGATTCCGAAGAGATAATTTGTTGAAGAATGTAGAGGGGTAATCTGTTGGCACAATGAATCCATTTCCATGGTGCATTCCATAGTGCATTAGAAGGCACGTGGAGGCGAGACGGGGAGCATTGCTGGCTGGCTGGCGTGCCATGGCGTGCGGCGGAGTGGCGGGGAGCGGCGCGGAGCGGAAGGGGAGCCTAAGGGGAGCGGGAGGGGAGCGTAAGGGGAGCGTAAGGGGAGCGTAAGGGGAGCGTAAAGGGAGCGGAAGGGGAGCGTAAGGGGAGCGTGAGGGGAGCGTGCGGGGAGGGTGAGGGGAGCGTGAGGGGAGCGCAAGGGGAGCGTGAGGGGAGCGTGAGGGGAGCGTAAGGGGAGCGTAAGGGGAGCGCAAGGGGAGCGCAAGGGGAGCGCAAGGGGAGCGCAAGGGGAGCGCAAGGGGAGCGCAAGGGGAGCGCAAGGGGAGCGCAAGGGGAGCGGAAGGGGAGCGGAAGGGGAGCGGAAGGGGAGCGCAAGGGGAGCGCAAGGGGAGCGCAAGGGGAGCGTAAGGGGAGCGTAAGGGGAGCGTGAGGGGAGCGTGAGGGGAGCGTGCGGGGAGGGTGAGGGGAGCGCAAGGGGAGCGCAAGGGGAGCGCAAGGGGAGCGCAAGGGGAGCGCAAGGGGAGCGCAAGGGGAGCGGAAGGGGAGCGGCATGACGTTTTGATTGGAGAACTGTTGAAATGCCTCTAGCTTCAGTAGACAATTACCACTGACCTGCGATTTTCGCTGTGGTTGAGCGTGATGCGGTGTGGGAATTAATTAGGAAAAATCGCACTATTTTTCCATGTACATGTCGGCCCCTCTCTAACTACTACTGGAGATAAGTGTTTTTCAGCAAGGAGGGTAAATTGATGCAGAAAGCCAGGCAGTGTAATTTGATCTGTAATATTTCTTTGAAAGTTGTTAAGTATTCTTTGGAGTGTGTAGGCAAGAGTTCAATTTTCTTTTTTGCGGCTCTGCCGATCATTTATTTCCTTTTGAAGTAATTGTGCTTGTTCTACTTGGAAATAATGTTGTAAACACCTGATTCATTTTGGTAAAGGTAGTGATGTGCCCCATTCCGACCTTGTGCACCCGGTCCCTATGAGTATAGCACGTCTGGTACAGAAATATTTTCAAATAGGAACAGAAACCTTTACTTAGTTTAATACATGAAGAGCATCCCTTTGATCTTTTCACGCATTTTCTCTTTAGCGCGGTGATATAAAAGTTCTGGAAATGCGATCTGAAGTCTTTCACCGCTATGTCCGGACACACGTACTGGGCGTTATGGAGAATCCTACCGACAAGTCCCAGAAGCTGACCTTCACTGCAGTGCTTCCTGACGAAGCCTTCATTTCAGGCTTGGAAATGTGAGTATTTTAGTTGCGGATACGAAAAACAACACACACACACACACACACACACTCACTCACTCACTCACCCACTCACTGACACTCACTCACTGACACTCACTCACTGACACTCACTCACTGACACTCACTCACTGACACTCACTCACTGACACTCACTCACTGACACTCACTCACTGACACTCACTCACTGACACTCACTCACTGACACTCACTCACTGACACTCACTCACTGACACTCACTCACTGACACTCACTCACTGACACTCACTCACTCACAAGTACAAAGCAAGACTGCCCGCTCCATACCTTAGCGAATGCTTCACGAAAGGCGATAGTAATACAGGATTATTCAGTCCTCGTTACTGATACTCGGGACCTTATACCGTATGTAATATACAGACTGAATTTGACAAAATTGGATACGCTTCGTCTCGTATCCGAGACGCCCCGTAAGCGAGCCCCGGAAGACAAATACCGCGCGAAATCAAGGCATCCCAGTCCCTCGTTTGGCAAACAATTCATGGGGAGAGATTACGACTTTTCCATTTCCAGCGGGTGCAGCATTTGCACAGTAGGCACTTGTAACGTCGTTTTCAAGTCTCTAGGCATTTCCTGGACATGAAGCGTGTTTTACAAGAACTAACACAACTAATGTGCACAATTTACATGTGAGGGATGGGGAAAATCCGCATGTTGCACATAGTGTAGCTCACCAAGAGGGAATCTCTGATAATGTGTCGGTTGGCATTGGGGATGAAATTATCCTCGATCCTCATTTCTTACCTGAGCTGTTAAGGGGCGTTCAGAATCTGAATTTTATAACTCAGGTACTTCCAACGCTTTTGAAGCCGGAGGTTAACAAAAGACCGCGTTTAAGCTATCGAAATTGAGGATCGTGATGACCTTCTGCGGCTCATTGAAAGCGTGGCGGCAGAAATAAAGGTAAAACCTGGCCAAGTTGTGCGCGTCACAAGTACGGCGCAGATGCTTACCTTGCGTTTACGCAAGAGGAGACTATTTTGAACACTTCTAGAGCCCCTGTTACAGAAGGGTGATAATGCGAAATTTTGGCTGTGTAGCAAACTAGATAAACTATCCGAAATAACACATACATACTAGTTTTTTCTCTCTTCTTTCTTAATAGTTAGATAAGTGGGCAATAATAGCAACAGAGAACAATATTTAATGTAATATTTGGACTGAATTTTTGCAAAAATAATCGATGACAAAAACTTTTTTTCAAAAATTTGAGTAGGGTTTACACTATTTCCTTTTGCACTCATGCATAACTTAGTGTACTCAATCACCGGGTCCTGTATGAGCAACGAGGACTGAATCACCCTGTACCAGTATTTCAAAATACATTAATTTCTATACCTTGTCACAAAATAATAGTCACATTAATCAAAGTAACGTGCCAAATGGTACATGAAGTGTTACTGTCACACACGTGACAACTGATTTCACAAAAACAATATTATTCAACAATCACCACCAATATATATCCTTTCTTCATGGATTAATCTGAAAGCCAATTTTCGAGTCATCAGACATGTCATTCATTACAGTAATTTCGTTACACTTATTTCATAGTAGCAGATAAAAACGGCGGAAAGCCCTCTAGTTAGGAACTAATTACAAGTCTTTCCCCTCGAAGGAAGAGGTGTGAATTTGATTTTCTCTTCTCAAAAGATCAGGATTTTCAAAGTAATACCTTTTGATCAGGAACTTAAGTATTACATATTTTAGGTGAGAACGTTCTCTTTTTTCATATGCCTCTTTTAGACTTGAATATATTTGACAGATTTAGTTTCTTCCAATGCGAAGAAACGCGTGTGAGTTTAGGATTTTCTCTTCGAGAGCGTATGGTCTGATTTATATCCACGAGTTCGATGGTCCAATGTCCTAACAACTACATTATGAAAAGCTCTATGAAATGCTCATAGAACCGTTGGAGGCACCTCGTGCCCTGTGAGAGTGGAGGCACGAGCGGAGAACCAGAAGGCGGTGCCCGCGGGGCGTTGGGCGGCGCACGTGCAGCTGAGCGCGCGCCACGCCAACCTCTTCACGGTGGCGCTCCACGTGGCGGCGCGCGACAAGGCCGCCTTCAACCTCACCTACGAGCAGCTGCTGGCGCGCGAGCAAGGCCGCTACCGCCTGCGCCTCATGCTCGACCCGGGCCAGGTGAGCCCCGCCCTTCAGCCCCTCACCCCCCTCAGCCACGCCCACTCAGCCAGGGACTGGTGCCTCTTGCAGGTGGTTCAGCGGCTGCTGGTGGAGGCGCGCGTGCGGGACTCGGCCCCTCTGACGCTGGTGCGGGTGGCCAAGCTCCGGGCAGCGGACAGCGAAGTGGACGCCGCCGCTGAGGGGCCCGACGACCCGCTGGCCACGGTGAGCGAGGCGCGTGGCGAGGGCTGGGTGGGGGAGGGCGGAGGGCTGAGTGGTGCGGTGGTGCTGTGCGCAGGTGCAGCGCCAGGCGCCGACGGAGGCGCTGGTGCGGTGGGAGGCGGACGAGGGGGCGCAGCGCAGACTGGCCACGGGCGACGGCGTGCGGGGGCTGCTCGAGGTGCGACAACTTCCCTCTTGTCAGCACTCTAAGATTAAATCCACAGAAATTTTACATAGAAATTTTACATAGTGTAGAAGTGATGTCATTTCTCAGTAATTAATTGCTCTTTCAATCAAGACGAAATAATTATAATCGGAATTCGTGTGACCATATATGATTAGAGGTGATACGTTTCTTATTGTTTGTAATTTGATAAAACGCAATTTCATCACCAGGTTCAGTACGATGTGGCGCACACGGACCCGTCGCAACTGCTGATGGGCGAAGCAGGATATTTCGTCCACTTCTTCTCCCTACCAGAGTATCAGTCACTTATGCCAAAACATGTCATCTTCGTGCTTGACGTTGGTCCTCCAATATACAGCAGCTATATGCAGCAGGTTGGTACCGCTAAACTGAACTGAACCAACAGTTCCTCAAATTTGAAACTCTGCTTGTTTATTGATATGCATACTTAATTTGCTTACATATTTCTGTAGACATGTGTATAACTTGTAAGCATATACGTGCAGGATGTCCCACCAACTGTGGATCACTCCAACTGTGGATCACTTTTAAACTTTTCTGGATTTCGAAATGCAGATTTCGCTGAATAATGCGGAATCATGGGGCAAGTAACATACCTTAGAGATTTTGTCTATAATGTTTTCAGTTTTAGCGATATTTAATCATATTTGATTTTTTAAATGCAACTATACATTTTCTCACCAGCAATGGATAGATCATGGAAAGAGGGATAAAATGATGTGTCATATGCTATTTTTAAGAGTGATTTGAGCATAAAATTAGACTTTCTGACAAGTGATTTTGAATAAAATAGACAACATTTCGTGTAGCAGCCCTTGCAACTCTCGCCTTCGGGGAAAGTGGCCTTCGCGGCATCAAGACTGTCAAGAAATATTCTTGTATCAGTTTGCCCTTTAAATAGAAAATTTGTTCTTTCAATAAACACAAAAATCAAGAAAAGATGTTAATTCATAATTACCCTCTCTAACATTCAAAGGCAAATACATAAGATTAAAATATTGCATAAAACCCAATCAAAATTACTGAAAAAGAAAGACAATACAGACACAATAAATCAAAAACATCTACATAAGAAAAATGTTCTCACTTAGAAAAGCACACAAATATTCGGTTCTTGACATATTACCCTAAGAAACTAGTGGTCGTAGAAAATGTCACAGACTTTCCGGTATTCGTTTTGTATTTCTTTTGGTCTCGGATAGCTATTCGGACTTTCCACATACTCTTGCCAGCTGCCATCGATCGCCGTGCTTAACACACGAAACAGTAAAGAAATGCTTAATTTCGCATAGTTTCGTTTTTGTTGCCATTCTTGGTTGCGAGTGATCCAGAATTTCGGGAGTTCGCAACACTTCCCTATAATGCGGGACGAGCTGATAAGGAGACGAACTGAGATGCCAGAAACGACAATTCATAAGTGGCGTATCGAGTGAGGTCTGAGTCAGTGATGGAGGCGGGAGCAAAGTGCAATCCGCGTGCACCGCGTCGGAGTTCCATTGTCAACCGAAGATCCAGGAGGCCGCCCAGCTGCAATAAAGCATTGACTTTAGCGGCTGTTCCAGACTTACGCCCGACGACAACTTCCAGACGATGTAAACCAGCGGTGTCCCCGTGCTGTGCGGGCCACGAGCTGTTGCAATAAATAAAACTGCTCACATTACCCATTATTTAAGTTATTTCAAAGCCAGATCAGCCTCCCTACATTTCCCTTGCCTAGCAACCCTGATAAATAAACCCACCCAGATTCGAGCACGTCTCGGATCCACGTGTGCGATTGACTTTGCTGTCGGAGTTGTCCGAACGAGATGCTGTCGATACTGTGATCGTCCAGGGACCGCTAACAGGTAGGTCCTCGAAGAGCGGAGCCCAATACGTCAGTGGTTCCCGGCGACGACGCCCGACCAGCCCCAGGCACCAAAACCGCCTGACCAGATCAGCGGTCCCAATTAGGCAATCGACATGGAACAAGACGTCGGCGGTTGCAATATATATATATATATATATATATATATACATATATATATCTTTTATGTATATATATTTATATATATACATAAAATATATATTATGTATGAATAGTTGGAAATGTCGGTCACTTGCAGCTCAAGGAGGCGATGGCAGCGATCCTGACGGAGCTGCGCGAGTGCGACGCCTTCTCGCTGCTGACGTTCTCCGCGGAGGCGCGCGTGTGGGTGCGCGGTCTGGGCTTCGTGGCGGCGACGGAGGGGCGCAGGAACACGGTGGTGGCCGCCACCAGCGACATGCTCCTCGAGGCGCAAGAGGTTGTCGGGCAGCTGCAACCTCAACCATCCGCAGGTGACATTAAAAAACTTTTCTGCCTCTTTCCCTATATTTCGCCGTAACTCGAGTGAGAATCGAAATTTTCAAGTAGTTACCAGCATAACTTACTACTTGTTAGTCCAAAAGATTTTCAGGTGACCGTGACCAGCAACATGCTCCTCGAGGCGCAGGAGGTTGTCTTGCATCTGTAACCTCGACCAGTCGCAGGTGACTTCCAAAAATCCTTCCAGCCTCTTGCCCTTTATGGGCGTATCTTGAGTAAGAATCGAAATTGCCGTTGAGTTATCACCATAATTTACTACTTCTTAGTACAAAGGTTTCCAGGTGGCTGCGACCGGTCCACGTGATTCTCGTGGCGTAGGAGGTTGTCGGACAGCTGCTTGTGGGGTAGTGTGGGGAGCAGGATGTCTTCCAAAGGGCCTGCTGAAACGGAAGAGTGGACGAATGGGCACGCTGTTTCTTTTGGACGTGCGGTGTATAGCGTGAGAGACAAACGTACTTGAGAGGGGATTGGGGAGGTAGACGAAGTCGTAGGACGCTCCGCCCATCGTTAAACCCCTACGAAACGAAAAATATATTACATATTTCCGAAAAAAACTTAAAAAGACCGAAAAAATTAAAGCTGAAGCGGTGTTTCTTACATTTAAACTAAACTTAATGAAAAACTTTGTATCATTTATTTTAATCGCTATGCATAACACAAATTAACTAGTGCTGTTAAAGTAGTATCTTTCTAAATTACGTCTCGCATTATTTCCATTTTTGCAATTTATAATTACATATTTATTGTTATTTCAAAATTTGTAATTTTCAAAAGTTCTGAGGGTTCAACGAATATGAGGTCAACGCCATTCCTTTACGCGACCCTTGTTCAATCCGCGTAAAATAAATTAATGAAAAAAATTGAAGCGGTTTTTGAGATTTTTTTGGTAAAAGTTTCAATTATTTCATGCAGAAATTATGTGAAAATAATTTTAAAAATGTACATGTCACTTATTAAAGATACTCTGAAACAGATTTTAGGACAATGTCTATCTTCAACAAAGTTCTTTCGCAATATTAACTTCTTGCAATTTTCGAAAATACCGTTAGTTTGCCGAAAATAGGACCAGTCTCATTTTTATTTCGTTTGTCAATACATACGGGGACAAACTTCACAGAAAAATAGAACCGATTTTGAGAGAAAAATTGCCTGTTTCACGCAAAAAAAAAATCATATTTTCGAAAAATTGTACATGACCTGATTTTAAAGAACAGATTTCATTGAGGTGCCACAACAGCATATGCCTTCTAGCATTATCTGTAATTTCTCCGCAGGATACTACTACATGATCCTGCAAAAGTGTTTCCAACCAGCAAACATTTCTTTCCGCTCCGAGACTCGAACTCAGGTCCAATGAGTTAACTCGCCGCGCGCCTTATCCTAACGCTATAGAACTAGTGATTTTGCAGGCCGACGTTTAAAAATCGATGTCTCAACCCAGTATTTCCACCACGCAATTTTCGTAAATATAGAGATAAACGCAAATGAAACTCCATCATTCTTTAAAGCGTCCCTTGTTTTATCCGTGAAGAACATTTTAAAGAAAAAAAAATTAAGTGTTTTTTGAGAAACGTTTTTATAAATAGAAATTAAATCGTTCAGCTGATTTTCTCCAAAATTAATATTCTTCAATCGATTTGGCTGAAGTCGCGGCCTCTTGAATTTGAAATAAATATTTTAATTTTGAGGGGTACTGTACATGAAACAGCTGACACATTTGCAAAAATTTTAAAAATGGCTTCATCAATCTTGATTAAACTTTGTTGTTGGATATTCTGAAGGACGTTTAAGAAAATGGTGCAGGTATCATTTTGGTTAAAAATCCTGTATTGTTGAAAATTGAAAAAAATCAAAAGTATTTCGGCGTCTTCCTAGAGCTACAATTATAAGGATACAATTTTTTGTAAATGAAATGTGGTGATCAAAAACAGATCTTCAAATAAGGTCATGTTAAATTTTTTGAAAATATGAGTATTATTTGTGTAATTTGGCGACGAACATAAATCGCCCGCTCCCAATTTACTGCGCTTCTTGAACTTAAAATGAATGGTAGTGCTGCAAAGTTGGATGTCACGTACGTTAGAACTTGTATATTATTTCATATTTCAATTTATTACTATTAATTATTATATTCATGTTATTTCATTTTACATTGTATCCTTTCATTGTGTTAAATGTGAAAACGAATAGATGAGCGGACATTGTTGCTTGCAACCCATTGTTGTAACGCCACACTGATAACAGAATGCGATAATGACTGCTGCCTTTTGTTCGCGGTAATATAAACTAATACTTTAATATATTTGCAGATTATTACAATACGTATAATAATGCAATACCATTACAATACTATACTAATGTATAAAGACTTACAGCGCGATAATCTCTGAATCTACTGAACCAGTACTGACGAAACGTTTGTGCTAGCTTCCTTTAAAGATCTGGAATACTATAGACTATGATTTACAACCATAAACCTTAACATATTCACAAAATAACTACTTTTCTGGACATATTTCGGCTAGCATTACATCATAGATTCAAGAGTGCTTCAATGTCCATCCATAGTTACGCTACGCGCCACCTGACGATGACAACCGAGGTCTACGATTGAGTTCATCAGTGTACAGAATTGCGTTTATCTGTAGGATGGGTGAAGACTTGATTTTACCGTCAATTGTTTAATGCGAAATGTTTATATTTTAGAATGCTTCGGCTTTTCTTCACTCTATGAAAGTAACTTGGATACTGATTTTAATTGTGTCTAGTCGTAAATGTATTAAGTGAACAAAAGTGAAGTATACTTAGTCGTATGTGGAATGTTTGGAAAACGACATTTTGCTGATGGATGTTTCATATTTTAAAAAGGTACGAAAGCATGCATGTATTCTATACGAAATAGTTTTTGGATTAATTGAAGTACATTACGTATGATTATTACGTATTTACGAGTTCAACGAGTGAAATAACAGTTATTGTGAATTATTTACGTTTTAGACTGAAACTGTTGACAGATGGATGAATTTTTGTAGGGGTCTATTTTATTGCAGTGTAGAAAGCAAACCCTTGGCTGGTGAAAGAATAATGATTTAAATTAATGAAAGTTCGGTTCGGTTTAATTGAAGTAAAAGAGTAGTGAGAAATGGAATGAATTGAATGTGTGTCAAACACTGTTTTTTCAAGGTAATAGAAAATGGAACAAAAGAGACTTTATTTTAGGTAACAGAAAAACTTTTATCAAGCCGGGATCAACTGTGTGTTATCGAATTTTTGTGGATAATATAATTGTCTAAGTGGTTAATGGCACATTTACAAGGACCCTAAAACGCATACTCAAGATCAATTAAAAGCACTTTATTTGTAATTTCAATTGCCTCGGCGTGGAGTTAACGCTGTTTATAACGAAATAAGAAAAAAAATATGAAAAAGAAAATGTTTTACGATGTGGCAACTGATTGAAAGTATGGGAATAATACCTAAAATTCCACAACAATAATATGTAAGTGACTGTATTTAATTTTTGATTAATTTTATTATTTTTAGTTATAAAGTGAGTGAAGTTTGGGGGCGGGAACTCCAGTTTAAAAAAATAAACATTTTTAATGAGAAAGCGAGGAAGACAGAGTATTTCCAGGTGGGAGCAAGACAGAGGGAGTTGGGCAAGACGGAACGGTGATAAAATGGAATGGATACAAGTAGGCTCCGCGGCAGGGCGGGAAAGGATGGAATGCCTCTTTCTGTCTAATAACTTGTGATAAATGCCCCCGCAACGTAGGGTACTTCAGCTAGTGTTTAATAATTAATAACCATTATATATTTTTCGATCTACTTGCATTTGTTTGCCAACGCTCTGAGCATTGTATTATTTATTAACTTTTAATTATTATTTTACACATCTCGCATTTTACGCTTCTCGCATACTGCTTACTAAGAATATTGTAGGGTTAAAAAACTCATCCGATATGATCGTGAATACACTGAATACTTTACACAATGAATTCAATGTCAGAAATATTTTCATTTAATATTTTGAATAAAAAAATTATTGCTTGAAATTACTTAATTTTCACATCAAATGTTCGATTTCAAATGAGTTACATAAAAAATTGATCACAAACGTTAATTTGGAGAGAAATTGTGGTATAAATAGTATTACAAAACCATTACTAAAGGCGAGAAAATATGAACTGTTTTAGCACCTGTAGTTTTTTCTCTGCATTGCAGTTAGCGGATATCGAAGAATATTAAAACTCTCTTGTCGACGTGACGTTTGAAATGTACACTCCTATCTCTTAATTTATACGAAAGAAAGATTAATGTTCCTATTTGAGTTTATGCGCCAAATTTGAGTAATTTTTGGTGCCTATAAGTAAACAACCTTTCTAAAAAACTGATTTTTATTTTCTCGTTACCGCTTAGGCAGTGGAGAGATAGTAATATATTGCTCCACGAAAAAAATTGGCAGAAAAACGCTTATTGCAGGGTCCAGGAAACGAAAAAGTAATTCAATCCACTTGTTAAATTTAGAACACAAATCTTCTAATCGAGGTGTAGCCAGAATTAATGTTTTGTGAGTCTTTGATATCGAAAACTCGATTTCGAGATTTCAATGGAACAGCACGTTTTGAAGTCCCCTGATTCCGGAAAAGTGTTTTTTTTCAAAACGTCCGTCCGTCTGTTCGTTGTATGTGAACAACACTAGAGCCTAAACCGTGCGTACGATTTTTTTCCAAATTGAAGAACTCCTTGTCCATCTGGCCTGAGTCGAAGCTCTGAGATTTTGAAAAACATTCATTAATTTTTGCGGATACTTTACATGAGATCCTTGTGGTGGCATTTTCAAAATTTTCTCAAAAACGGTTCCGAATTTTTTATTTAAATTTCTTGTAAGAATAGGGTAAAATACAATTAAAGACGTGGCAAAGGTACGATGTTCACGGTTAACTCTGAATTTTCGAAAATTGCAAAAATTTGAATTATTTTCGGCATTTTCCTATTGAAGATAGAGATTCTTCTTTCAAATAAAATTTCTTCTCTAAAGTGAGTTCTTTCATTAAAGTCATGTACATTTTTAAAAGTATTTTAGTAGTTTTTGCACAATATTGCGCGCAATATGTGTAATTCTAAAACAATTACAAAAACAAGATTTTCTCAAAAGCGGCCCCAATTTTTATCTTTTCGCTATGGGTAGAGATAGTACTAGATGTACTCAATGCGATGACACAAACGCCATATTGCTCTATTCTTTTGTTTTTCCACAAATTACAAAATGTATTTTTTTGACTTGTCCCTCACGTCGTTAATATTCACATTAGCGGCGATTTCATCACATTATTCTATTTACAAGTACATTGCTCTAAATAATGTCAAGTAAGGTTTCTCAAGAACTCAGCCGTTTTCTATAAGAATTAGCTCAAAATTCCGCATTTTCAGAAATGCTCAAATGCCATTTTCTTATTAATGGCTCCAATTTTTTTCTATAAACGTTTCGAATGGATGGTGCTAACAGCACTCTTAATATGACGTAAATTTCAATTTGTTTTTTTTATTTTTGCAAACATTACACATTTAATTTTTTTGAAAGATCTCTCACACCTTTAATATGCACTTCACCAGCAATTTGTAAATAGTATTGTATCAGTGAGTTAATGTTCTTCAAATGATTTCTAATGAAGTTTTTTTAAATTCACAAAAGATTCCTATGAAAAGAGCTTCAAAGTTTGCATTTTTAGTAGCGCTTAAAAGCCATTTTCTTAAAAAGGGCTCCAAATTTTTCGAAGAAAAGTGCCTTTTAGGACGAGGTTTTACTGTTCTTTAATATTTTCACATTAATATTTTCGTTGTAACATTAGGAAAGCGAAGCATTCAGAAAATGTCAAAAACAGTACTTTGGGCAGCTGGCAAGAGTATGTGTCGATTCTTAATAACTAGCCCAGACCCAAGGAAATAGAAAACGTATACGGGAAAGTCTATGCAATTCTGTAGCACCACTAGTTTTTTAGTGAAGTGTGTTTATCAAAAGAAGATCTTCAAATGAGGTAATGGTCAATTTTTCGAAAATGTGTGTTTTGCCTAAATTCGAAAAGAATTTGAAATGGTGAATTCGAATTTCCGGCGATTCTTTGAGGGGGTGTCAGTGGAACGGAAACATAACAATTTTTAAAACACTTGCAATGAAGAGGGAAAACAAATAGTACCACGCACATTTACTTCGAAAGGAGAATAATCTGCCCCCGCTTTGCAGCGCACGGTACATCACGGCAAACCCGTGGTGTACCAGGACGTCACGTTGCCACCATGACGTCACTCGCGCCGAACATGTATGTGACGCCAAGCTGACGTAAGCGTGAAGTCATTGCGAAGAAAAACTATATTACATGACATCACTTTTTCAGAAATCCTGTTTCTCTCTTACTTGATGGACAACACGCAGCCTATCTTCGGTCTGCCGCTACCTCAAGGTGATTTTAAAGTCTTTCTATAATGCGGTATACGAATTCTCACGTTGACTATCTTAAGAATAGCGAATTTCCATGTTGATTTTGTTAAGAATAGCGAATTTGCATGTTGAGTATGATCACAGAGTGTAATAAAAGGGTGATGATTTATAGGCGATTCGTTAGTGGAATATGGTCGGTTGAAGACACTTGTCGATGCCATGTGGACGTTAATTGTCAGTGTGTATGGGTCCCTTGGAGTGCATGCGATTACACCGAAGTGGGGCTGCGCCGTCTGTTCCAGGCTCGCAGTTCCTGAGCGCTCTGATGGCTTTGCTCCGAAGTGATTCTGCGCGGTCTGTTGCTGAGCGACGTGCTGTCTTTACTCCGAAGTGACCGTGCGCGTTGTGTTCCAAGCACACAGTTGCTGAGCGCTGTGATGGCTATGCTCCGAAGTGACCCAGCGGCGTTTGTTGCAGGCTCGCATTTGCTGAGCGCGTTGCTGACTATGCTCCCGAGTGACCCAGCGCCGTCTTTTGCAGGGCCTATTGCAGACTATCAGTTGCTGAGCGCTGTGATCGCTATGCTCCGAAGTGACCCAGCGGCGTCTGTTGCAGGCTCGCATTTGCTGAGCGCGTTGCTGACTATGCTCCCGAGTGACCCAGCGCCGTCTTTTGCAGGGCCTATTGCAGACTCTCAGTTGCTGAGCGCGTTGCTGGCTATGCTCCCAAGTGACACAGCGTCGCCTTTTGCAGGGTCTATTGCAGACTCTCAGTTGCTGAGCGCGTTGCTGGCTATGCTCCCGAGTGTCCCAGCGCCGTCTTTTGCAGGGCCTATTGCAGACTATCAGTTGCTGAGCGCTGTGATCGCTATGCTCCGAAGTGACCCAGCGGCGTCTGTTGCAGGCTCGCATTTGCTGAGCGCGTTGCTGGCTATGCTCCCGAGTGTCCCAGCGCCGTCTTTTGCAGGGCCTATTGCAGACTATCAGTTGCTGAGCGCTGTGATCGCTATGCTCCGAAGTGACCCAGCGGCGTCTGTTGCAGGCTCGCATTTGCTGAGCGCGTTGCTGGCGGCGTACCGCGCAGTGCGCGAAGGGCGCGAATCGGCGATGGACGGAGCAACACGGGAGCCCCTCATCCTCCTCGTGTCGAGCGGCCAGGAGATCGGGGGCAGAGCGCAAAGAGCTGCTGCGCGCCGTCACTGGCGCCACCAGCGACCCCGCCACCTCCGCGCCGCTCTACAGCCTGGCGTTCGGCCGCGACGCCGACTTGAACCTCCTGAAGCAGCTGTCGCTGCGCGGCAAGGGCTTCGCGCGCAAGATCTACGAGGCGGCGGACGCTGCGCTGCAGCTGCGCAACTTCTACCGGCGCGTGGCGTCGCCGCTGCTGGCGGACGTCACCTTCCACTACGCCGACGACCAGGTGAGCAGAGCGCCGACGCGACGCCCTGCAGCTGTCGTGCCGCTGCGCAGAGGCGTCAAGTGTGTGTGTGCGCAGGTGGAGGCGTCTTCGCTGACGCAGGCGGCGTTCCCCGTGCTGCTGGCGGGCGCGGAGCTGGCCGTGGCGGGCGTGGGCGTGGGCGGTGGCAGCGGGCTGCGGGCGACGGTGCGCGGGGCGGCGGGCGGGGGCGGGGGCGGGGGCGGGCGGGCGCCGCTGGAGAGGGCGGCGGCTGTGCAGCGCCTGGAGCCGCAGCAGGCGTCGTTCGTGGAGCGCCTGTGGGCGTACCTCACGGTGAGTGGGCGTGGCGTGGCGTGGCGTGGGGGCGTTGTGGGGCCGTGGGCGTGAGCGCTGTGCGCGTGTGTGTGTGTGGCAGGTGCGGCAGCTGCTGGAGCGCGCAGACGGGGGCGACGCGCAGGCGAAGGAGCGGGCGAAAGAGCTGGCGCTGC
Source organism: Acheta domesticus (assembly GCA_031308135.1). Classification (NCBI taxonomy): domain Eukaryota; kingdom Metazoa; phylum Arthropoda; class Insecta; order Orthoptera; family Gryllidae; genus Acheta; species Acheta domesticus. The sequence goes on from JAHLJT010000631.1 coordinate 221,607,110, forward strand.
GCTACACCTTCGTGGCTCTGTCCGCTGGCACAGAGTTGAAATCTGACGAGAAGATGACGTTTGTTTGTGAATCGTGTTAACTCACGAAGAAGTGATAAAATTGTAGTGTCTTGTAGATAATAAAATTTATTCTGGGCTGATATTTGATTATATACACACCAGAAGTATTTACCTTACATTACATTCCTAAAGCTATCTCATTTATAATTGTATATTTTATTTGCACGTTCTTGTCATGTACTTACAACCCACTTTTGTACAAATTTATAACTCTAATTTGTATTTTCATTTTCAATCATATATTTATAGTGTCAAGATTCAGCCTCAGTCGTGTTGCGTGATAGCGTAATCTCCGCGCGCCACCGCTCCTACTCCGCGAGGTTAAGCGAACATCGGTTTACGCGTTTCTTTCCACGACCTGCAACGGCACATAAAGAATTCTCAGAAGCATAATGGAATTCAAGCGGCAAATAATATACCCACTATACTGCGATTTTTCTAGGAAGAGCTCTCAAGATAACTCAAATCCCATCTTCGCGATGGAATATGTCACGGCATTTCGCGTCTTTTCTCGGTCTTGCCGGTAGAAGTCGCATGATCGCAAGCACTGCTTCATACGGTCGCGATCGTGCGAAATCTAGCGGAACGACTGTGAATGATACGAAATGCCGTGCCATATTCCATCGCGAAGATGGGATTTGAGTTATCTTGAGAGCTCTTCCTACAAAAATCGCAGTATAAAATTCTTAACTATATTTTGTCATATGTTCACGCATCTTCCTTTTAATTATAAACCAGTCTATCTTAACGCTTCTATATTATATTACAAAAAAGCTGAGTTCTGATTAGCTCACAAATCTCGATCCTGTGAAGTTCTCGCGCTCTCCTCCAGTCACAGTAACGAACTCAGCAGTCTGGTAGCAATTTTTGTGTAAAGCAGACTTTCTGTTTCGCTCACACTCATAATTGTATTTGTGTTAATTTCACACCACAATCTCTCAAATGTGTGTAGAGTATAATACTAAAATGTGCTTATGAGCAGCATTCGCTTCCAGCAAGCATATAAACGGCTTTATTATTTCGAATTTGGCGCAATAATTGGAATACATTCGACCATAACCATTCTTTGGGATGAATTAATAGCAAAGGGCATACATTTCAAACTTACTGCGCCGCGCCAACTACCTTACAGAGACATAGGAATTCATTTTTCTCATAAAACTCTTTCACCGTTCGTTATCATTTTTCTTTTCTTTTTCCTTAACTGATAACAAATCTCAGTATCCATTTCACTTTCCCAAAATAAGATGGCAGTATTTTTACTCTCCAATTTCTCAATATCTTCTCTCAGTCCGACCTTAAAAACCATAACCCAAATTGTTAATTATATTTCTCTTTAAAAAGTATATATATATATATATATATATATATATATATATATATATATATATATATATATATATATATTTACGGCTGACGCCGCATCTCGCTTCCAGATCTCCATTTTTTTCTCTATCATCCCAATCTCCTTCCTGCAGTTCTCTGACAGCCGTCGCGTCTTGTACGTCTTGGGCCCAGCTTCTTGGTGGTCGACCCCGTTTTCTTCTCTCGGGAGGAATCCATTTCCATATTAATTTAGGCCATCTAAACTCCTCCATTCTTTCTAGATGACCATACCAGAGGAGGCATTTGGTTTCAATTTTATCGATAATATTTCGTTTAACGCCCATAATATCCCTTATTCTCTCATTACGCACATTTTTCAGTTCGGAAATGCCACTACTTCTTCTCCAAAAATCCATTTCAAGTGCAAGAAGTCTGTCTCAGTTCCCAAACTTCTGCACCGTAGGTAGTAATACTTTCAATCACTGAGGAGTAAATGATCTGCTTTGTTCTTTTTTTATTTTGTCATTCCACAGAATGGGGTTTAGTTGCCGTATCGCTCGTTTACCTTGTCCAATTTTATTATTAATGTCATCACTGCTTTTACCATTACATGATAAAGTGACCCCTAAATATTTAAACGTTTTACAACCTTTAATTTTTTCAGTCTCTATCTCTATATCTTCCAGCTCGTCATCTCCCACTTTCAAATACTGAGTTTTAGACATATTAATCTTTAGGCCCCATTTTTCATATTCGTCTCTCAACTTACGGAGCATGTAACTCAAGTCATCCATATCCCCGGCCACGATGACCTGATCGTCGGCAAAGTGTAGGCTATACATAATTTCACCACCGACTGGAATGCCCATACCACTACATTTCCTCTTCCACTCTCCTAGGGCTTCCTCTACATAGATCTTAAAAAGTGTCGGTGCCATAGTACATCCCTGTCGAAGGCCCTTCGTAACCAGGAATTCTGAGGAAACTTTACTGCCTATTTTGACCATGCTCATACAGTTGCTGTAAAATTCTTTTACGGCTCTAACATAAGTTGTCGACACTCCATTCTTATATAAACTGCTCCACAACTTGTTTTGTGGGACAGTGTCGTAAGCCTTGTGTAGATCTACAAAAGCTAGATGAGTTGTTAAACCTCTACAAACTCTTTTTTCAATCAGGTTTCGTAATGTAAATATCCCATCTATACATGAGCGCCCTGGTCTAAATCCATTTTGTTCTTCAGAATCCTTCACTTCCCTCTCTATTCTTTCTTTCAAGATACGGCCGTAAAGCCTTGCTAATGACGGCATTACACTGATTCCACGATAGTTGGAACAGTCTTTCCTATTACCTTTCTTATACAGAGAAGTGATTATTGCAGTTTTCCACTCCCGAGGTACGATATCCCCTTTCAGACACTTATCATACATCTTGGCCAGAATCTCATAGAGTATAATTGGTGCGGACTTTATTAATTCGTTATATATATTACCAGGACCAGGTGCTCGGCCGTTCTTACTTAATTTTACAGCTCTGATTACTTCTTGAGTCGTTACCGGTGGGATGTGTAAATTTTCTTCATTTGTATTATTCTCATTTACCATGTCCAGCAAAAAGTTTGGTCTATCTTCAGTAAGCAGTGCCTTATAATATTCCCTCCACTCTTCCATGCTTATTGGGCTAATACCTGCACAGTCATTATTTTGTTTTCTCATTGACTTCAGTATGCCCCATGCTTTACTTGCTCTAGTGTTCCCAAAACATTTTTCTATATCCTCCCCTATATTTTGCCATATCTCGTTTTTTGCTGCAGTAACTGCTCTTTGCGATTCTTTCCTCCTATCTCTATATATTTGAAGGTCTTCGTCACATTTTATAGCGAGCCACTTATTAAAGGTCATTTTCTTCTTATATACTAACTTTTCTAGACTTTCATTCCACCACATTTCTTTTTTCCTATTCCTTGCATGTTGTTGTTCTCGTTCCCCTAATGCCTCGAAGGCAGATTCGTGTATCTTCTTCTTAACTACCTCATACATTTTAGTAGCAGAATCATCTGCAACGTCACACAGTTTTGTGGCTAATCTCATTTTATATAGAAAACAAGTAGACTCATCTTGAAGTTTTGCAAATTATAATTTATTTTTAAAATATTATTACCATCTTCAATTTTGTAACTATTTTCTGTACTTTTAAAAGGAAAGAAAATTCTGGACACCATTAAATGATGATCTGATCCACACTCAGGGCCTCTCAATACTCTTACGTCTTTTATCCATTATTTCGATTTTTGTCTTAATACAATATAATCAATTATAGATCTTAAATTCCGAGTTGGTTGTATCCAGGTATACTGATGTATCTGTTTATGCTTGAACCAACCATTCATTATTCTGAGAGTATTCTGATGACAAAATTCTATCAACCTCTCTCCATTATTATTTATTGTATTTTCCCCATGCTGCCCTACTAAAACCTACAGTTTTAAATACTATTGATTTAATCACTCCATCTCCAATTAAGCATGATCCTTGATCTCCTATTGCCCTCGCAGTACACAAATTAATTATACATAAAAGACTAATGGTGCTACAGAGTGGCACAACTTTCCAGTACTAGTTTTCTATTTAATTTGGTCTCGGCTTGCTGTTCAGTCTTGCCACATATTCTCGCCAGTTGCCATCTATCGCCACCCGAAGTACATTTTTTGTCCTTTTCTCAGTTTTTCCCTTTCTAAATAGTAGAACAAAAATATTCTTTTAATAACATTAAAGAACAGTAAAACTTCGTCCTAAATGACAATTTTCTTTGAAAAATATGAGGCCTTTTAAAAGAAAATGTCGTTTCAGCGCCACTGTAAATTCGAAATTTGAAGCTCTATTTCATCGAAAAATTTTGAGTTTTCGAATAACTTGATCGGAAATCATTTGAAGTACTTTAACTCACAAATATAATAGTGTTTACAAATTGCTGGAAATGTGCATGTTAATGGTGTGAGAAATCTTTATAAAGAATTACAATTGTCTAACTTTTGAAAAAAATACCCCAAAATTAACTTTACGTCATTTAGAACTATCCATTCGAAAGATTTGAAGAAGAAAATTAAAGACTCTTATGAGAAAATGGCGTTTGAGCTAGTAGTCAGTAGCCAGAGTAGCCAGAAAACTGTTGAGTTTTCGAGAAACTTTTCTTAACATTAGTTAAAGCATAGGTACTCGTTAATATAAAAACGTGAACAAATCGCTGCTAGTGTAAATATTAAGGACGTGAGAAACAAATCAAAAATCATTTCTTCAAAATTGATATTCCCCAATCGTTTTTACTGATGTCAAGGCTCCTGGAATTTGAAACCGATATTTTAATTTTGTGGGGTAATTTACAGGAAGTACAACGATTTTCAAAGTTAAAAAATTCAACTCTTCTGCTTCAAATCTTTTGATTAAATTTTGTTGTTGAATAGTGCGAAGGAGGTTTGAGGGAATGATGTATCATTTTCGTTGATATCCCCATATTTTCGAAAATTGTAAAAAAACTATTTCAAAACTGCAAAATTGAAGATAGAGATTTTTGCCCCAGAGAAAGTCGGTCGTACAAAATTAGCACTAAAATAAGGTCATGTACAATTTTTTGAAAAAACTAATAGTTTTTGCGTAAATATCGCTTCATATTTACAAACACATTTTTCTCAATAACGGCTCCAAATTTTTTCTTTGAATTTTCTTCATCGATGTAATGACGGACAATACAAAAAAAGGTCTTAGTCCTACCTCCGGGAATTATTTGGTTTTATGAAAATTGCAACAGATATTTTTAAAACTACAAAATTGTAGATAGAGATTTTAACCCCAAAGTCTGTTGTGCAAAATTAGATCTTTTTTTTTAATTTGTTTATTTTAAGTCGCATCAACAGATATGGTTATTAGCGACTACAAATTTATACATTACATAACATTTTCTTCAGTTATAAAAACAATGATAAAATAAAAAAGTACAGAAAAATTATACAGAATAATTTAACAGTTTTGAAATACATTTAGTAGGATTATATGTCATTTAGAATATTACATGATTTACAGAAATGTAGTACTTTTTTTGATAATCCTCAGATGTTAGGTTTAGTTCTTCCTCATGCACATCAATATTCTGTTCGCGTCTGTTGTCCTGAAATAGAGTACAGTAGTACAGCAAATGTTGAGAGAGGTATTGCAGGGCACACAGGTGGGAGGGGGATCTCTGGTTAGAAGGTGCTTGTGACTAAAATTACAATGACCAGTTCTTATTGTTGATATGATCACCTGTTCTTTTTTAGAAAAGTCTTTCCAGGTTTTCAAGGAGTAAAAATAATTAGAGCTTTAAAAACGGTTATTTAGAATTTTCTGAAAAAAGAGTCGTTTTTGCGTAATTTTTCTTCTAATTTACAAAAGAAATTTTTCTCAGAAACCGCTCCAAATTTTTTCTTTACATTTTCTCCATATGTGCAATAAAAGGTGGTAAATAAATAAATAAACTAGTGGCGCTATAGAATGGCACAGATTTTCTCGCAGTAGTTATGTTTCAAATTTCGTTCGGATAAAGGATTTGGAGTAAGCCCTTCACCACTTTCTTTCTTTGTCGCCCAAAAGACTTTGGTTTTAGCATGTTGACAATTACCGGCCTGCTAATGAGAGAGCTTATACAATTACGTTTTCACTAATTTATAAGTACTCAATCCACAACTCGCTCCAATGGCCAAGATTGTTAAGCGTCTTGGGATTGAGCGCTTCACTTCGGAAGATGCCGGGTCCTAATCCCAGACAGGAATTTTAATTTGATGAATGTGTTGTTGCAGAAAAAACTTTCGAAGAGTGTAGAAACTTTATTGAAAATCATTTGACGTACTTCTACTCACGAATAGAATCAATGCAGATAAATATACAGGGCTTGTCTGTGTTTTCCCAAATTTCATCTTTTAAACATTTTTTCAACTCTGTTATTCGATTTCTGAAACGTATGTCATGTTAAATCAATCGTTGTCTTGTGTGCATCTGTATAAACCGATTTTAAGTAACATTATGAGTATTTCAACATTTAATTGAAACACAATTATACCAGAACCCATGCGATCAACATACATAGCCCTAACAGTTCCGAAGTTTTATTACTTTCTCGCCTTTCGAATACTTGGTAAGAAGAGAATATTATGTAACCGTGCGCCGCGAAACGATCTTTCCTGCTCCCTGCGCTTGTGTGGGGTAGTGGTATCAGCGCCAGCCCGTTAACTCTGAGGAACTGTGTTCGGGTGTTGGAATGGAAAAATAACTTGCTGGTTGAAAACAGTTTTGCTGTTTTATGTAGGTGTATGTTATCGCGGAGCATTTTTAATATTTCAAAAGTATATGTGCTTTGCTAGCCCTCCGTGTTGAATTTGACGTCTAGAATATGAATAGGAAAGGGATAAATGTATCTAGGGTGGAATTCTTTTATACTTAGTTCTGAATTATTTGTTGTTATATTTTTCATGGACAATCCGACATTTACGTGTTTATGCGTTCACCCGGGTTCTGTCCATGCGCGCTTATGTTGCGTAGTGGCATTAAAGTTTTTAAGTTAAATCTGTGGATTTGGGATTGCGTCTCCGAGCAGAAAAATATTTGATGATTTATGTTGTAGTATAATATTGTGGGCATTTAGAGAGAATGCGAGAAAGTATGTGCTTTGGAAGCACCACTAGTTTCTTATTGAGACGTAGCGAATATATGTGGTCAAAAGGGGACGATTGTTTATACTTCGATTAAACCTGTTATTAAGTCTGTTGTTATTATTAAGTCTGTTGACTCTTAATCAGTAGCTGCAACGCTGTCATCCTATCGGGAGCTTGAACGACCCTGTAGTGATGTCACTGTGGTGTCGTTGAAGCTTGAAAACGTGACGTTGAAGAAGAAAACAATTATTTTAATCATTTTATTACGTTATTTATGAACTGAAAAGCATCTATAAGTATATTTTTTAACCAATTATTACAGCTAAGTTCATATCAGAAGCAAAGAAATAAAAAAAATGGCAAATTATTATTTTCATAATTCAAACACGAAAAAACGGGTTTTTCGCTGTACGTACCATGTGGATATATTAACCTCATATTTTAAAAATAATCTTTTCTACATCCAAACATGTGGGAAAAAATCTCAGTCGAATTGCAAACTATTGCCGGAAAACCCGATTATCCGGGTAGAGCCTTTCACGTGCAACATAGCGGGTTGTTTGTTTTTACCTATTAGTTGTGGCGGGTAATGTTATTGATGAAATCTGTTGATCAAAAACAAATCTTGAACTAAGGTCGAGAATAGTTTTGGGAAAATATGAATAGTTTTTTTTCGTAAATGTGCGTGAAATATAGGCAATATTTAAAGCAATTATTTTCTCATAAACGGCTCCAATTTTTTGTTCACTCGTTGAACAGGGTTGCACAATGTGCAAAATTGCGAGGTTCCATTTTTAAATAAAGTGCCTATATTTCAGACAATTGTAAAAATTAATATTCCAAAACATTAACACATCAAAACTGCAATATTCACGTTAGAGATTTTTTTCGTTAATGAAATATTTTCTAAAATATAGATCTTCAAATAAGATCATGAACCAGTTTTTAAAAAAATTGTTTTTGCATGATTTTGCGTGCAATTCATGCGGTATATACTTTTCTAAAATATGGCTCCAAATGTTTGTTTTAATTTTTTCTCGAATATAGAAAAGGACGCTGATAAAAATGACCCAGGTAGAATTGTCGATTTAATTCGATATATTTTCGAAAACTGTAACAGTTTTTTCGGCGTTTTTCGAAAGCTATGTATTTATGCTGTGTTGATAGTTTTTCATAATGAAATATCTTCTTCAAAATTAAATCTTTAAATAGGTTAAAATTTCTTGAGAAGTGAGTTGTTTTCGAGTAGTTTAGCTAATGTAGCACAATTTGTTTATCATAAAAGCTAGTTAATATTGTGTATTAAGTATATTTCTATGTAAGAGAGGTCAGGATGCTTATGGAAGTGAAACACACCATTACTATCAGCAGGCAGGATGCAGATCACGTCTTGCCCATTCTGTCGAGAAGAACCAAAAATGAACGAAACCCACATTTCCAATCCTTGAGAGAGCTCTACGAATAAATTTCACAGGCAGATAAAGAGGGCATGTACCCCTAGACCTTGAAAGCAAGCCAGCAATGGCGATCAATAATAGAATATGTTTTTCCCTTCTTTAAAGTGACAGGAAAAACAGTAACTCTTTTCGTCTTAGACATATAGAGGAGACATAACGTGATATTTTACTTCGTACTTGTTATGGAACTCCTTTCTGCAATGACGGTGAGTGATACGGGGAGGGGGATGATTGCGCCGCGGCCGCGGGGCGAAGGTGCACGCTCGCGCGCACGCGCAGGACAAGGCCGCCGCGGTAAGGGAAACAGTTGATGCGACGAGAGAGCGCGCAGCGGACCAGCAGCAGACGGCGCCGCAGCGGCGAGGGCGGGTCCGTTACTGTGTGTACGGCTCTTGGCCATTGCCACGGCCAAGTGCTGAACTTGGATTTCAACCACAGCCACGGAACACGAGGTGAGGCAGTGCGCTCCATTCATCTATACTTCAACGTTATTAGAGTGACTCCTGACAGCATCAGCTGGACGTTGTTATTCAGTCGGGAGCTTCGTCACGAATTAAATTTTTGGAACTGGATCTGGATAAACACCTCACAGCTAACGATGTGTCAGAAGTCACCCTATTCAAATCGAAATGTACGGCTGGCGGTTCACAACTATCATTTGCGCACCTCAACTACAACTGTCACGACGGTGAGCGGACAAACGCTTTTATTTGACATCCGGAGGCGAAGTTTTCCAGGCTCATTTCTGCATTAGCTAGTTGTAAAATAATTTACTATCGGAAGCATTGGAGCGAACTTACTTTTCAGTAAGGCACACTCTGTAATAAAGCTATTGAGAAATGTTGCGCAATATCCATGGCGTATTAAAATGCCATGCGAAGAATTCCAGAAATTTTTAATTTTTTAAGTGCTAATAAACCGACCGAAATAGCTCAGTGCTTGCGCGCTGGATTCGCAAACGGGAGGTCCGAGATTGATACCCGGGCCGGCCATTCTGACTGGGGTTTTCATGGTTTCCCTTGGCCATAAAACTAATGCTGGGATGGTGCCAAAAACACACGAACACCTCCCACTACCCTACCGAACACTTACCATCATCATCCTAGTCCCTTTTCCCTTCTCATCACCTAACCAATAATAATGATAATAATAATAATAATAATATTAATAATGATAATAATAATAATTATATTAATAATAATAATCATACAATGCTAATAAAATATTGTGATTTGAATTGAATATTTTCATGCAATACCCGCTTGATTAAATTTTATAAACACAGTACCAGTCGATTAAAACTTAAAAATGATTAGCAACGGCTCCTAGAGTAACTTGTGGTGCTACAGAATAGCGCTGACTTTCCCGTATTAGTTTTCTATTTCCTTGGGTCTACGCTAGCTGTTTGGAATTGCCATATACTCTTTCATGCCAGCTGCCATCTATCACCGCCAAAAGTACATTTCTTTGTCATTTTCTTAATTTTTTGGTTTCCAATCGGTAGAACGGAAATATTAAATTTTAGAATATTAAAAAACACAAAAATCTACTCCTATAAGGCAATTTTCTTTTAAAAATTATGTGCCGTGTTAAAGAAAATTGCGTTTTAGCACTACTAAAAATGCGAAATATGAAGCTCATTTTCACAGAAAATGTTTGTTTTCAAAATACTTTATTCGAAGTTATTTGAAGCACTTACACTCACAAATCTAATAATATTTACAAATTGCTGGTAATGTGCATATTAAAGATGTGAGAGATCTTTCAAAAACAATTACAGTTATATTTTTGAAAAAACAAAAAATAACTCAAAATAAACTCGCACTATCCGTTACAAAAGTTTGAAGAAACAATTTGCAGCCATATATACGAAAATGGCGTGTGAGCGTTTCTGAAAATGCCGAAATTTGAGCTACTTTTCACAGAAAACGATTGTGTTTTCGAAAAACTTTACTTGACATTATTTAATGTACTCGTAAATATAATAATGACAAACATCGCTGCTAATGTAAATATTAAAGACGTGAGAGACAAGTAAGAAAAATACATTTTCCTATTTTTGAAAAAACAAAAGAATAGAGCATAATGGCATTTCATCATCGCATAAAATACATTAGGCACTATCCCTACCAAAAGTTTAAAGAAAAAAATTGGAACCGTTTTTGAGAAAATCTTGTATTATAATTTTTTAAAATTGCACATATTGCTCGCAATATTACGCGAAAACTACTAAAATTTTCAAAAAAATACACATGACCTTAATGAAAGAACTTACTTTGGACAACAAATATTATTTGAAAGAAAAATCTCCATCTTCAATTTTGTAGTTCCAGAATGACGCCGAAAAAGTTTTAAACTTTTGTAAATTCGAAAATTCAGAGTTATCCGCAAAAATAGGACCAATGCCACCTTAATAAGTGTATTTTACTCTATTCTTACAAGAAATTTAAAGAAAAAAATTGTAGCCTTTTTTGAGAAAATTTTGAAAATGTCCGTTTGGCTTCATGTAAAGTAAAATCTCAAAGCTTTGACTAGAACCAGATCGACCGGGGAATATCCATTTTGGAAGAAATCATGGTTGCCTCAAGGTTTAGGCGCTAGCAGTATTCACAGACACATGGACGGACGGACGCACGGACGGACGCACGGACGGACGCACGGACGGACGCACGGACGGACGCACGGACGGACGCACGGACGGACGCACGGACGGACGCACGGACGGACGCACGGACGGACGCACGGACGGACGCACGGACGGACGCACGGACGGACGCACGGACGGACGCACGGACGGACGCACGGACGGACGCACGGACGGACGCACGGACGGACGCACGGACGGACGCACGGACGGACGCACGGACGGACGCACGGACGGACGCACGGACGGACGCACGGACGGACGGACGCACGGACGGACGCACGGACGGACGCACGGACGGACGCACGGACGGACGCACGGACGGACGCACGGACGGACGCACGGACGGACGCACGGACGGACGCACGGACGGACGCACGGACGGACGCACGGACGGACGCACGGACGGACGCACGGACGGACGGACGCACGGACGGACGCACGGACGGACGGACGCACGGACGGACGGACGCACGGACGGACGCGCGGACGGACGGACGCGCGGACGGACGGACGCGCGGACGGACGGACGCGCGGACGGACGGACGCGCGGACGGACGGACGCACGGACGGACGGACGGACGGACGGACGCGCGGACGGACGGACGCGCGGACGGACGGACGCACGGACGGACGGACGCGCGGACGGACGCACGGACGGACGCACGGACGGACGGACGCACGGACGGACGGACGCGCGGACGGACGGACGCGCGGACGGACGGACGCACGGACGGACGGACGCGCGGACGGACGCACGGACGGACGCACGGACGGACGGACGCACGGACGGACGGACGCACGGACGGACGCACGGACGGACGGACGGACGGACGGACGGACGGACGGACGGACGGACGGACGGACGCACGGACGGACGGACGGTCGCACGGACGAACGGACGGACGCACGGACGGACGGACGTTTTCCTGAAGGCAAATGTTCTGCCGTAGTTTCTCTAGACTATTCTAAGGCCTTTGATACAATGAATAATGCTATCTTTTTGCGTAAATTGAAAGCGTATGGTTGTTCCGGCTTCACTGTAAAATTCTTTACTAGTTGATTGATAGAGTACAGCGTGTTGACTTATGGTCGCGGGGTGCCCAAAGAATCTCTACACCAATTCGTATCAAGCCAGGAGTTCCGCAAGGCTCAATTCTGGGACCGAACTGCTTCAATTTATATGTGGCGGATATGCATAAGTTAGACTTGTCTTCTACTATCCTAACATATGCTGATGACACCCAGTTATTCTTACCCTTCTCTCCAGTGAACTTAAACTTTGGGCTGAGTATCCTCGAGGTGGACATCAAGAAAATATCAAAATTGTCAAATTTAAACGGTCTTGTTTTGAATCCGTTTAAAACTTCTTTCATAATTGTGGACCCTACTGAGCGTCTTGGTGACTTCAGAGGTATATCAATTGATATCGATAGTACACGTGTACTAATTGCCGAGGCCGCACGTAATTTGGGTTTAATTCTTGACTCATCCCAGAAGTTTGATTGACATATATCTAAAGTATGTTCTATTGCATATTCCCGTTTGAGAACTCTGTACTCGCTTAGAAAATCTTTACCAACTAAGATAAAGTTGTATTTGACAGATTCTTTAATTCTATCCCTGTTTAACTTTGCGGATACTGCCTATGGCCCGGGATTGAAAACCCTTCAGATAACCCGCATTCAAGGTGTTCAAAATATGTCTGAGATTCTGTTATGACCTCAGAAAGTACGACCACTTGTCTCTGGCGATGCAGAATTCAGGCTGGCTGTCAATGAGGCAGAGAATCTGGCTACATACATTTAAACTTGTTATCAATGTTCTTAAAACTGGCAACCTATCTTATCATCGTGATCAAGTAACTTTCTTGGGAGACTGGTATGCCACGGGGTCACTCTGCACCAGATCATCGTCCAAGTTATCATTTCCTCTCTATTCTAATTCATTATTCACTTCTTCCTATTCTTATTTGGCTCCGCACTTGTTTAACCAGTTACCGGATGGATGTTTGGGAATGGCAGACAAACAATTTTCGATCCTTCATGATTTTGTTACCACTAATTTCTGATTTTAAAATTCTTGTCTGGAAAGTAGTTATGTACTACTGTTGTTACAGTGTTGTTTTGATGCTACTTATATTTTGTACGATATACGTCACTCCAATATTTTGTTGAAAACTTTGTAATACCTGTAGATTAGCATGTAAATAGAATTTTAGATGTGAATTTTCTACGGTAACTCATAGTTTCTTACTATTACTTATGCGTTATTATTGTCAGCCTACTGTTTTTTTACTTAGATATCCTTCGAACATACATTTGTTTTTTTATTATTGACATATGTTCTGAATTTGCGTTCCTTTATTGTAATTTAAATGTAAAGTGCATACTTTGTGTTCTACTTTTACTGTATTCAATTTTTACTGTATTCTGCTTTTATGCTTAATTGATATTCTACTTTTTTCTTCCTGTTTTAAGTCTCATAAATGATTGTACATTAAATTATTACATACTGGATTGTCTGTTTTCCAGGTTTGATGTAAAAACAGGTTTTTTCCTGAATCAAATCATTTTGTACAAATGCAAGTGCAAAAATATTTATTTATTGTAAATGTATGTATTTGTATGTATGTATTTGTTCAGATAAATATTATTATTTATTTCCTTTCAATTGGTTTTTCGGTATCAAGGACCCAGAAAACAGGTTTTCTGGCTACACTACATGTTAGGGGATTTTTTTCTTAATTTAGCAACTGGTTTTATCCACTTTTTCGTTATCATGGCCCGGCAATGCATTTTTTTCCGCCGAAAATTCGCCATTTTTTTACGCAGCATTACATAACTTTCCCTATACTATGTATATCACTCCGTGTATACGTACGTATACGGGGAAGTAAAAATTATGTAATTGATGTGGAAATTACTATTCAAGTTACTAATAAATATTTTAATCTGTTAGTTCATTCTAGGCCGTTTATATTTTAAGAGCATTGCAGAACTTGGATATATATTTCCTATCCTAATTTATTTTTGTTTATTTTTAATAATTGCCAGTTTCGCATTTGCTTCTATTTTCATACAAGAAATGAAAGGCTGTTTTCCGGAGCAGATGTCGAAACAAATATCTCGATGAGGATAATATTTAAAGTAATCAGAATTGTGAATAGCTGAAAGGATTATTGCAAAAATAACATAGTTACGCAACCAAAAAGCGGTTTTCATACTTTCATCTGATTCTTATGTTTTTGGGTGCACCGAATTCGAAAATGACCATTGTTTCTTTCTGGGACGTCAAAATTTTTCGCAATCGAAATATAATTTGGTCAAACAGGAAGCTGGATATTTCAAATTCATCACACTTAGGGAAAATGCTGAACATGGAAAAACAAATTTATTTTCACTGCCAGTGCTCTGCAAATTTTTGCCTAGAAATCAGTTTTGCAAACAAAATTATGAGTGCTCATTGCGGTCCAACCATTCGGAATATCCATATAGTTTATTAGACAAAATATGCTTAGAATTGTCTTAAGAGTTTATTTTCGAAGTTACGAAGTTTCCTCCCCGGACACCCTGTATACCAGACCCGTATAACTCCAAGAACTCTAAAACATTGCCGGGTAGTTTGGTGTTTGAGAGGTAAAAGGCACCTCAATCTGTGACTCGAGTACTTTCTGACCCTCAATGGTTGCTCAATCTTTTTGGCGTTGACAGTTGTTCATTGGAAATATTGAAACAACTGAGTGATTTCCTTTATGAATATTTACTACAAGTTTACTAAAGTGAATGTTGCTTGGCAAGCTGAAAAGTTTTGTATAAAGTGATTGTTAATGCCTCAAGAAAATCTCCAGGTTCAGTAACCGTTACTGAAACCGGCATGATTGTAAATTTTGCATGTTGATGGCCCAAAATATATAAAAAAGCTGTTGTCTCTGATGCAACAAAAAGACTACCCCATGGAGAAAGAGTGACTTTTACTCTCTCTGAATTACACCATCTTAAATATGTAAATACTAAAAAAATGTGTAAAAGCCCCCGAATAGATCAGATTTTGTGATTTAACATACCGCGAAAACTGAACGTGAGAAAAATTTATCGCATTGTGTTAAAATAACAGAAAGAGTAACCACGGGGTAGAGTATCAATAAAGGTCACACAAATAGCAGACGAAAATTCTATGGCTGAGTGCCAAATAAACGCCAGGGATTTTACAACGAAATCTTGCAATGGAAACAATATAAATTACTAAAGAAAATGAAGATTAAGACCGTATTTGACAAAACCCAACATAGAATAGACATTTTGGCAAAAAAATATATTGAATGAAAAATTTTGATACATTTTTATTATATTCTAAAAATGGACTTATAAAATATCTGGGGTTGACTGACAAAAGGGTCTTGAGTCAGATTTCGTTTTTAATTGTTTAAGACATTTAGAAATACAAAATGTATTTTTAAGTGTCGAATTTAATATACCACATTAATTTATATAGATTTTTATGGCGAATATTGAAGTGTCCAGAAAGTTTTTTCAATTTGCCGACAATCATAAAATTTGACTCAGGTCCCTTATGGAAGTCAGCGATTACTTTCTTGTCAAACTTGCTTTTCATTAAAAATTCACATTTCAGAGATCGAACCTGAAGTGACAACTACCAAGGCGACAAGAAAGATGGTAAGTAGAAACAATTGTAGGTAGTGAGCACCTATCTAGAAAATTAAATGAGGGAATTTCAATGACCTATTGAGACCCGCGTTTCCTCTCTTATACTAAATTTTACATACTTATTTAATAATCGAGCTATATGTTTTTCCGGCCCCGACCCAACTAAGTATTTTATTACTAGTTCACAATTTAACATTATTCCCATGAAGTTCCGGAGTGGAACCGTTCATTGGTCTAATAAAATTTTATAATACGTAATATAATCGTACGTAAGACTTGTCCATCCGAGATTTCAATTTGTGAAAGTTATCGTAAGATTTTTCTTATCAATATTTTAAACTACTTGAATAAAAACATGCCAATCGTTCCGAAATGTAATCTGCTTTAACAAGTTATACATTTTACCCAATCTCACAGCTCCATAGTTAACACTAGGAAAGACTGAAATAGCTACTACAACAATACCATATCAACCTGACTTTTTTGTTATTTAAGGTCGTATCAACTACTAAAAGGTTGAAGGACGAACACATACAACCATGCCCGTGGTGAGACTCGAACCCGCGACCCCACGGCCCGAGATCAGTACGGCACTACTGCTTTAGCGATCTCGGCCTCGGGGCCGACTAAACCTAACTTTATTTCTGCATTTATAACACAATTTATCAGTCGCGCGGTATCTATTACTTTCTCATTGCCTTGCTTACTCAGATTTTCTGCTGTAAATTACTGCTTCCATTTAAATTTAACACAACTTCGTCTTTCTACATAAATTATTTAATGTCTGTACTAGAGATCGGCAGACCGTGCCATTCCCTCGCTCGTACTCTCTCGAGCATTTCAGCCTCGAGTACGATGCCCTCGAGCGTCCTGCGTTCGCTCGCAGTGGGCTTGTTCACTTGTCCACGGCGGTGGCGGCGACGGCGGCGGCTTCGGCCTACTCAAGGCATTGATAGAGGAGGGTCCAGGAGCACAATGTGATCGGTCGCGTTTACAGTATGCCGTGGCTTCAAAAGCAAATTATGGGTATTATGGAAGTTTACATTCGCCTCCAGATGGTGCCCTAACAGATAAAGAAATCTAAAAAGAAGGAGAAGAAATCTAAAAAGAATAAGGATGAGGAAGAGGCATCACACATTGTTTGTGAAATCCCAAAAACTCTTTAAATTTGAGAAGTTTGTGTGTAAACAAAGAATTTTTTTCCGCGGAGAAACCAGGAAAATATTTTCAGATGTTTTTGCAAACTTCTGTTTTGGGCGACCTGTTTTTGTTTTTAAAATATTGGGACACGAGTAATGGTGAACAGTAAAGTGGAACTTGAAAATAAATGATAGTAATATTGTTATTATTTACCTCCGTAAATTAGACTTAATACTTTTTGCAATCTGTAACGGAATTTTGGGGTTTGCACTACAATTAACTTGCACAAATTGGTTGAATAATATATTATTTCAATTTAATATAGAAACGTTTCTAATAATCAAGTGGTACCAGAATATGTTTTTACTGTTTCTTTTGAGCAGGAGCGCGTCATTACGGTATTTTATCCAGAATGATAAATAAAAAACAGGAATAGTATATTATTCCCATTTAAATGTTTTCAGTATACTGCATTATTTATTATTTTTATTTAAAGCGCAATATTCCACACATAAAAAATTGTCCCGTTTTTTCATGCACAGATCTTATTTTGGCACATACAGCCATCGTCCTTATTATATACAGCTATCGCTCATATACATCATTTTATTGTGGCCCTCTGCCCGTTGCCTTCCTATGCAAAACTTGTCCGAGTCCTTTACCTCGCACTGAGCATCGGATGCTCGGCTTTCAGGGTCGAGCGAATTTCGCTCGGTGGGACGCGGCCAAGCAAAACCCTGCCCTACTGATCTGACGCCTAGGGGATTTTCTGCAAATTGCCGCGGTGCTCGAGCAAAATCGGGTATACGGGATTTCAGCTTGCTTTGGTCCCTAGAATTTTCAATATGGCGGCTATTCGGCCCTGCCAACTTCGAAAATGTACATGAAGCTAGACTCTGGCGCTACATTCAAACATACGCAATTCGAGAAATCTGTCATCAGGAACTTCTCTCTTAATGTTAATTTTAATCAACTGAATGTTTTGAAACATTGAAATAATTTTCATTTGGACCAATTATTTTCATAATTTTCTCTTGAAACTCATAATACTGAAATATGAGAAGTTTAATGTTTTACTTCATTGCAAAACGCAAATATAATTAGAAAGCTTTAGAGGAATAAATTAATTAATTACATACTTTCAAAGATAAGAATATAGAATGAATGAAAGGAAAATTTGATATCAGACTATTTCATAGTTACAATAATATATTTCAACTCAACATTCAACAGTAAAAACTAAGGAAGAAGAGTTAAAAGACTATTTATAATTTTTACCAAGTAAATTTATTTCACAATAATTACAAACCAGTGTTTTTACAGTTCAGTTTTTTTGTGAAATCTTCATCTACACTGTCCCTGATCAGATGTACAATCAATTTGTTTTCACAATCTACCCCATCCTTCTCTCTATATACAACCAGAATTCTCTCAGAATACTCCACTGCATTTTTCCAGTTTGTAGTTGACACCTTCAAAAAATTAAATATTGTATTCATAACACTTTACTAAATTTAAGATAATGAGCCTCATTTTCCTGATGTTACATGTGTCAATGAATTTAGAAAATTAAGATACCTGTTTTAAAGCCTGCTTCCAAAGATTTCTGGCCTTTTCCATTCTATAGCAAGATCTTCTAAGGACATTCTTATTGAAGAATTCCTTTGAATGAGATCACATATTTTCAGTTGAATTGAACATGCTGTAATAGGGAGTAAACCTTGAAACAGTATGCCCTTCAGTGCTCAGCAATTTATCAACTACACACTTGTGGGTAATTACTTTTAACACTTGAAACAAATTAATTTATATGATAACTGCTTAAATCATTTTAATAGAATATATGAAGGTGATTATGAAAAGATGAAAATTAAAATGCAAGAATTTTAATATACTGCATTTATCATGTATCCTGACAATAAATATTTTTAAAATATTCCCATTTTGCACAGAACGTTAGCCGTATTGGTCTTATTTTACTTACGATACCTACATTACTGATCTGATCATGGGCTTTCTACCAGCCTTCATAAATCTTTGTTCTCATTGTGTACTACATACACTCCTTTCTTTGGGTCAGCCATGACTGTAAAATATCAAATATTTTCAATAAATAATATAATAATATAATTACATTAATACTATATAAAAGTATTGCATAGTGTAATGTATAATATAATATAGGTTTACATAATAAATACTGTCTCACATTTAAAATACTAAATATATTCCCATGAGAGAGTGAAAGTATCAAAGTATGTAATAGAAATTTGTATGTTCAAAGCAATGTAAATTTGCGTATGATTTATTGAATATGAATTGCTAGAGCAAAGTTTCTTGTCATACATTGTTTGAAGCAATTCTCTCTGACAGATATTATTGTTATTATTTTTACTATTGATAGTATTATTACTACTAATAAGGATAACTTACATCATCTTTTCCCCTATAAACAATATACTTACTTCGATTTTCCAAACAAAATTCATTTCAGAATTCTTAGCAAAGAAGGTTAAGATCCTTGGAAAAAGAATGTATTCTCTGATATTCTCCCAAATTCCTTTTTTGAAAGAACTTTCCCTGTAAAGAAATTTTCCTGTTATAACTTCTTTGCTAACTATACCCAATACAAAGAACAAAAATATACACTCATATGTTGAACATTACCATCATGAGATTTTTTTAGAAGAATCTTGCAATTGCTTTCTTCCCAACCATCTAAGTCATCTGATTCAGTACTGCCTTCACTGGCAGAATATTGTGAAGTCGATATGAACTGCATTTTAGAGGTTCACATAGATTTTTAATTTTAATTTATTCACATATGGCTTCATTATTAGACCAAACAACATGAATTAAAATATATTCAATCACCGTGTGTACTACAATTCACAATTTATAGATATAATCAAAAATATACAAAATACCTACATGTGGTAATGCACAAATAATCTATTCCTTAGTAAGAAAATTTAAGCTTTGTTATATTTCATAAACATCTTACCTGAAATAAATATGCCACTTCACATATACGTTCAGAATTCGTTTTCATCTTTCTTTCTAGTTCTAATTCGCTTTCGAATTCTCATAAAGAGCAATAACATTCTATCTTGCTGCACTATTTAATATTCATTGTTTAACGCAATTTGCATGCGTAATTTTAACACGCTTACGTTGCATTGTTTCCATTGTCTCGTTTAAAAATTCAAAAACAAAAAATGCGATGAGAATGTCAAATCAAAATGACAAATTCAGTTAAAAAATTGTAAATATGCTTCTACACGTTCAAGAGTGCAGTTTTGAACATGTTGGTAGAAAATAAAACAAATGAAAAGATGCCAACCGCAGCTAAACAAATTCCATTTCGGTGCGTATGTGCCAACACATGGGGAGTTTCGTTGACGGTTGACTCCTCTGAACTGGACTTGTACTAAACGTAATGTGTAACGAAAAGTTCCTAAATCAATGTCGTTAGAATAACGGGTGATATTCATGAAGTTGGTATGATCCACTTTCTCTGGGACCATTTGAGCCTGAAAACTCCTTTAGTTCAGGACTCTAGTCCGTACAGTTTCCTTTTGGTTGCCCACTGCACTCTTGGCCAATGGAATATTTATTAAGCTTCTTCCCAGATCCATTCGCTCCACGCCATTATGTTACTTTGACCGAATTCCAAGTTAAATCCGAAGTTTCACAACTACGATCTTTAAAAATCCATTCCCTTTACGAATCAATTACACCAGACCTGCACAACGCCTGTTCCCGCGGGCATTCTGCACTTGCGAGCCGCTCGCCTGCCCGTGGCAGCGCCGAAAGTGCAAGTAGTGGGGAGTAGGAAGCTTTGCGGGGAGGGGAGAAGTCTGACGTAGCATGACGCGGCGCGTAGATTGAATGCCTGGGCATCTGATAATGATCCATGCTTCAAAATTAAATGCTCATTTGTTTAAATGAATTATGTCTAGTATTTCAAGTTACCAGGGTCATAATTCACTGTTTACGTTCTGTGCACTACTGTATATCCACCTTTGTATCCACCACTTCATATATTTTCTAATTTTTTATTTACCATTATTTATTTATTTATTATTTACGGCAAAAACAGTTACAAACGGTGTGTGACGAGCTATGGGGAGAAGTGAATTTTTTGCACATTTTCATAATTCTGTGATCTCTATCCTAAACCATATTCTGGTCGAATTTTGAATACAGAAAAGAGAGGGTTTTTTCGAGTTTGGTTGACAAAATATTCGCTCTTATATAATAAAATATATTTTCAAATGTAAATTAGCTATAAATTCCTGCCCTGAACCCTCATGTGCTTCATGAAAGAATAATACTTTTTGCCGAGATAATATGGAAAACAATAATTTGAATAACCCACTTTGAATTTCCCACTGAAATTCAGAAGACGTGCACAAATAATGAAGTTACATTTATGTCCAGAAGCAAAACAAGGGACCGTCTCAGCATTTGCTCAAGGATCAGGGAAACTGGACGAAAAACCTGATCGAGATGGGAAGAATTTAATGGGAATTTTTAAAGAAAATAACATGCTCATTGTGACTCTTAAGCATTATTTTAAAGCAATAGATTTAAAATATATGCTTATATAAGAAAAAATATTATTTAATTCTAACACAAAATTGCAATTTAATAATTGATTGTTCACCAGAAATGTTATAATCTCTAAATAGAAGAATGAACAAAATCGTGAGAGCAATCTCTCACATCAAGATTGACATAAAAATAGAATATGTGGCAATTCCAAGAAGGGTAATGTTTAATAGCACATTTGTGACCATTTTCCCCCATTATGAAACTGAATAAAAGAGATCAACGAGCAAACTTCTGTGACGATATGTTACGGACAATCATAAGATAATCATGGGTATTGGTTAAATAGAATGCAAAGGGCTTTATATTTTTATACGATCTGGTAAACAACTCTACACTCTTGTCAGAAATTAGAACGGAAAATAATCATGATTTTCTTAAGAACAATATGTTTTTGCTTTGAGAGAACCGTCTTATTCAATTAAACATAGTTAATATAAAATAGTTTATTGCTGTCATCGACCAAAAACAATTCAGTATCAAAATTTTGTGTTTATCACAACACTAAATTTGTGATTACATCGTAGCAAAGCGAATTACATTATAAGCCCTACAAGCAATTATAATACTTGGTGTGGAAATCTAATATATGTAATTCGTTGTAGTTTCATATTTCGCCCTGTCATATACCGAGAACAGACATTTGCAATATAATACAAAAGACAATATTACTTGAACTGTATATGACCGTCATGTTCTTGCCGATTGCTCTTTAAATTTACGCCCTATCTTTCGAATTGCGCATTCTGATTGGTGGTCGCCACTCCTGGATTGGGTCTCATCCCCACCCTTCATCGATTTTCTCATTTGCACCTGAGTTGCCCGCATTCAGCTCCTGATGTCAGTGAAAGTGCAAAATGCTGTGCAGGTCTGAATTACACCATGTAACAAAAAAAGCATTTTGCTTGTATAAGTGCATTTTATGCTTATTTTGGATGAATTAGGTCAGAACTAAACTACACTGAATATTCCTACCTTTATATAATCGTTTCTTTGCTTTTTAGGCCAATTATATAAAATTAATTGGTTAAAAGTATATTAGCTAAGAATACATTTTCTATGAGATGAATAAACGGTTCAACTGTGTAATATCTGTCTCATATTGTCATAATTGATTAATAATGGCATATTCCGGTTGTTGTAAGCATAATCCAGACTTTTTTATGTGTAAAGCATCTTCCTGGGATCGAAAGCAGTAAAGCATAGAATAAAGGTTGCTAACATCATCTGCTTAGCATACAGTTCATATTTTGGTATTCCTGTAGGAGACTAAGAAAAGAATTGGGGAACACATGTTGTATGTGGGTGTTACAGATCAACTCTCGAGGCCTGGTATAGAGGATAAAACAGAAAACTGAAATTTGGTATACCTAGAATTTGGCAAGAACCAACAGATCACCTCTCCAACTGTTAATCCTGTTACCTCCCTTCCGTCTTAAGCTTGGACTAATCAAGCAATTTTAAAGGCATGAGATACATCAGATGCAAAGAAATACCTCCATGTGTTCCCCAAACTATCAAAAGATAAGATAAAGGGAGGAATTTTTCTTGGTCCCCCAATGACACATTCACTAGCAAGCTTCTACCAGTTCGAAGATAGGCCTGGAAGAGCTTCGGAGATGTTGTGAATGGTTTCCTAGGTAATCAGAAGAATGGACAATCACAGGGTTGTGATATAAGGTGGCAAGGATGTGGTTGAATAACTACAAATCAATGGGGTGCAGAATATCTCTAAAGGTGCATGTACTCCACTGGCATCTCGATGTTTTCAAGATTCATATGGGTGTATATTCAGAGGAAGAGGGCGAAAGGTTCCATCAGGACTTACATTTGTTTGAAAGAAGGTACCAGGGACAGCGAATGCTTGATGATTATGTCTGGGGACTGATTAGAGAGTGATGTAACATACAAGAGGAAATTTAGGAAAACAACACATTTTAAGCACACTGTTCATGATATGTAAACAATTTCACTTACTTTAACAATTTTGTCATGTGTATTTACTGCATTTGCATTTTTTCAAACATTGTATTTAATAATTTCTTTTGTTTTGTTTCATGGGTAAATGTAAACGAGCAATCATTGTTTCAAATATAAGTATTTTCTTAAAATTAAGAAAATTGATGTCATTTCCCTAAAAACAATTTCCCGTGGGCAAAACTGCGTTTACATAGTGTTTTGAAACAGACTGCATCAGAAACAAGAACAAAATTAACTTAAACAAAATTTTGTTACATGTTGTTATTCTCGTGTTTCTACACACTATCAGTTACTCCTTTCACTAGTTTCAACAACTCAATCACAAATTAATCCCAAAACAAAACAGGGCTGCCGATTCTACGTCCGACACCCACCAAGGCCGAACACCGCCTCTGCAAATCATATTACCCGCCTTTCAACTGTCTCCTCCTGCCCGAAAGTTTGTGAATTCTTTTCTCTTTGCTACCTTTGCGCATGTCTTTACTTGTTGTATACACCTCTTATTCCCATTGTTAGTTCGTACACTTACATTGTTGTTTCTTTAAAAATCTACCTGTTTTCCTTAATTATTCTTGTATATCCCTACGCATGGAAATTACGTGTCTCAATACAAAATTTATTCAATTTATACTTCATTGTTTCCAACGCCGCTCATTTACTATTCTAGCCTCTTCCACTTATAGTTTGTTGCTAGCTTCCATATTGAAGTTCGTTTGTTCCTTTTTACGTAATCCTATTTACTTTAAAGTAGTCCCAACATAAGAAGTAAATTTTAAAATTAACTAGTGAAAAATAGGCTTGGAAAGAAATATAATGAATTTCTTTTTAGTTAAAACTTATTTAATTGCAGTTGTATCCCACTGTGCTAAAGTTATAATTGTAATTAGGCAAAAATTGACTTTTGTGTGTTTAATCAAAATTATGATCTGTGTAGAGTGAATATTCTCTGCATGCTCTATTCTTGTATTCGCAAACCAGAAAACCCACTAAAACAAACTGGGAAATGCACCATTTCTAACTATTCTAAAATGTGGATCTTTGCAAATACGTTAGTCGTGCTAACAATATTTTACTGCTGTCGTGCCCCCTTCTTCCTCCCTTCCAGAACGTCCAGGAAGGTTTTCGGAAAGGGATGATGAAGGGGTCCAGCTGGATGCATCGAGAAGTTCTCGTGGAATGTCTTTGTATAGCAGGATGACATGTGTGCTCTTTATAATTAAGTACGAACGACAAAGAGTGAGAGTGAGTCTGATCCATTGCGACGACCGCGGGTCATTGCGACAGAGCTGGGGACAAATACCCTCAGACAGTTGTAGCCAACGAGGCCAGTACGCCGTGACTATGTGTGGAATTGCTAGTTCCACAATGCCAATATCGAATAGGAGGATACCAATTGTTAGAACAATCCACGAGCTTTTAAAATCAAAAAATAATGAAATGTATTTTGCATCACGCAATTGTACACAAGCTTGTACACGGCCACGAGTCTGGTACAAATTACTTTTATTGTAATGTATGTTCTGTACTCCATATTCACATATAACACTCTTAAACTTCTTTCCGCTGCCGGATGTATCCAAATTTGATATCCGACGTACGTGACATCACGCCAGCTTTTCGCAATACAATCTCAACGTCACAAACAGCTCACAGATTCTTGGAATTCTACCCACGAATACCGTTCGCACATCCTGCGTCCATTTCGAGAATCATTACACCACTAAGCTTATTCAATAATTTAGAGAAATAAAATGTATAATATTTTTCAAAGTTTAAATCCCTGTCCAATCATATAAACTACTTTAATTGCAAGTTAATAATTCTCTATGTTCAATTCCATTAGTCAGGCTCTTCCATTGTCGAAAGTTTTAATTCAACGGGAAAGACACACTACTGTCCACTGGCAATTACACTAGCCGCTAGTAGCCTTCTTATCAGTGTGTGGCATTCTTTATATTCTTTATCTTGGTTCAGTTACCACTGCGGTAACCGAGGAGACTGTGCGATGTGATTCAATTGTGTTTTTCAGCAGTGATATTTAGTGATATTCTGTATTGTTCCATAAGTAAAGCAACAACCAACAAATACTGCAACGATTTATCCGTTAAAATGAGTGTGGAAAGTGCCCACACAGGGGGGCTACTTGAAACCTCAAGGTTAATTGTGCAGTCAATGGAAGTGACCAATGAAAATCCAAACGGCGGTGAATTTCGTGGACAGGTGTTCGCGTCGTCATCATCATCGGTGGGCGCCTTTTCTCCACCGCCACCGCCACCGCCAGCGCCATCACCAACAACAACAATGGGTGAACTTCAGGAAAACTTATCACAGAACGTGAGTTTAAACGGAAACGAGTGCTCCGATTCAAACAAGAGAAGAAGGTTTGGCCTTGACCGTAGTTCAGATGAGAATATTAGATACAACGTACCAGTAAGTTCACGCTATGATTTTCTTGAAACTTTAGACAATCGTGATAATTTTGTAAGTGATAAAGCTGTAAAAATTCCACCAATATTCATTCATAATGCTAACAACTACGGATATCTACTTCTAGTTAATGATCTTAAAAAAGTAGCCAAAAATGAGTTTACTATTAAACAACAAAAAGATTTTGTGTGAAAGTGAATTTGTAACAATAGAAGACTACAGAGGTTATAGAAGGTTTTGTGATGGGAATAGTATACAATATCATTCCTTCAGAGATCCCTATCTTTCTAATCTCTCAGTCATAATTCATGGTATACCTGTAGCCTGCTCTCAGAAAGAAATATTTGATGAATTAGCCAGGCTGACGTATCTATAGAGCGTCCAAGCATTTGATTGCAGTACAGAGCATATGGAGAACAGTGTTGTCACTTCTCAGAGGCGCTTATACGCAACACTCGCCGTGCTGAATACTTCGATTGACATGAAATTTTGCCAGCTTGTTCAGCACCTTGAATACCACTTGAACGGAAATAATTTCAAAACATGTTAAATAGATTGCTTAATATTAGAAATTAAAGATTTTTGATAAAAAAAGATGTATATTTTTATTAGAATTATTATTTAAAAAACAGGCCTTTAAATGAGAGTTAAAACTGAAATATCAATAGCAAACCAAGTCCAAATCCAGTTGGAACATTGTTAATTCATCACATACTGACGAGGCTTGAATTGTTTTGCGCGAATGACATCGATACCAAGGTCAATATTGCTAATTTTTAGTCCCAAGTCATTTTATACGTCCAACACATCCACTTTTTTATGTAAAATAAAGGGAAAATTCATTCATAAAGGTGAAATGACATGGATTGTATCAAATACTGCAAGGGTTTGTGCGGACAATGCGTAATATTCTTTTCGAACACCCAGCTAATAATTCGTCCCCTATTTGCATTTGAAAGCACATTTTACGACAACTACTGGTTGAATGTCTTTGGCATTAATATTATTAACAGTAAAATTTCGAATTCATTTTTATATATGTTTAAATGCATTTCACTGTTTTTAATAAGTGAAATTCAAAAATAAATACTCTATTTTTCCTTTCACATCGCCTCTTGAGAATCGCTGAGAAGTATTTAAGATCACTTAACGACATGAAATGTTCGTTCGGAGCGCACGAAATATTGTTTTTATTACCGTCTAACTCAAGAACCATGATTCATACAGAAATGTGGTTGGTCTCATATCAAAATTTGGACTTCCCTTGTCATTTCATCCGCTGGGTGTTTGTGCTTTTCTGCAATAATAAAAAAGTTTCTCGCATAGTGAAAATTTAAGATCGCCAAAATGTAGAAATAAGCATTTGTCTATCATTTATAATTAATTTCATGGAAATTAAATCATAAAACTAAATTACAAAATAACCATCACATTCATAAGAGTTCTGGGAATAACTGGTAAAAAACTCAATTGTCTAAGATTAACACAACTGAAGCTATCGTTGAATGAACTTGTTAAGTATTTGCGCGTGAAACAAAATGGACGTGTCGAATAACCCCGAGCCTCCTGAATCGGCAACACAGCTTGCGGTAGAAAGAGAGAGTCTTATGTAAAATTGTATTGGATAGAAAGAGATGGCAATACTCCGTAAGGCGCCGTACTGCAATCAAATGTTTGGATGCACAATAGTAACCGGCGTAACAAGGCTCTATAATAAAAATAGAGAACCTCTGTGGTCCTGTGCAGTAGATTTATTGAATACTGATAATGCTAAATCAATATTTAATGAAACTAAACTATTTTATTCTGTAATTAAAGTGCGGATGCAAAACACTCCAAACAAGGTAATACAATGTAAGCGTTGCCAGAGATTCAAACACACCCAAGCTAACTGTAAACTAAATCCAAGATGTGTTCGTTGTGATGGATCACATCATTATTCACAATGTAATAGATCAAAACGAGAACAACCTATTTATTGTAATTGTGGGGAAAACCACACAGCGAATTATCGTGGCTGCAAAAAATTCAAAGAGACAGAAAGAGGACGAAAGCAGTTGCAAGACATTACAATGCTCAAACGTCTGATAAAACCACTGGGAGTATTCAATTTTCAGGGAGGCCACCACCAGTTGATAACATTCAAACCTTCCCCCCGCTGCGCAATGTAAATATGCTTTTGCCTTCTCAAAATTACGTAAATCCAAATTCAAATTGGAGAAACCAAAGCCCCAATAATGCAAACAATTTCAATTTAATTAGCACAATAGTAAATCAAATACTAGCAATAATTGTTCCTCAGTTACAAACAATGATTCAATCGTTAGTTCCTGCTCTTATCAATGGAATTAATAATAATAATAATAATAATAATAATAATAATAATGATGAAATGAGGTTATTAAACTGGAATGCCAATGGCATAAAACGCCAAACAAATTCATTCATTCACTTGTTAAATGAAAATAAAATAAAAATTGCCTGCCTAACCGAAACCCATTTATTGCCTGGGGAAAAATTTAAAGTTAATGGATATGCAATATATAGAAACGATAGATTAACGCACTGTGCTTCTGGAGGAGTGGCAATCTTGATTCACAAAAGTACGAAAAAATTTTCAAATAGACATTTCATCTTGCAAAATTCTAGAGATAGTAGCAATTGTAACTTACTTAAATAATGAGGAAACAGTGTGCATATAAACCACCTAACTACCCATTCCCTCAATATATATATATGTATATATATATATATATATATATATATAAATATTTTCAAGAAACATTCGAAAGTTCTTATAATAGGGGACTTAAATAGCAAAAATATAGCTTGGGGATACAATTCTACCTCCTCACATAGTAGAAAGCTGTTACAACTAATAACTAATAACAATCTACATATACACGCACCCAATGAACCAACTCACTACCCTTACAACAATAGAATCACCCCACGTAACTTATATATACAGTAGAACTCCAATTATCCGAATTAATGGGGACCGGGACCCATTCAGATAATCAAATATTCGGATAATCGGATTTTTTTTAAAAAAATTGCAATTGGAGAGAATAAAAGCTACGTTTTGATATTGCACTATTTTTTATCGAATTAAATGAAAGAAACATGAAATTTTCACATGTTTTAAATATAAATAAAATGTACTTATGTACAAGTTTAGAAATAAAAATCATTGTTTTTTAAACATCTCCGTTAATGTAAGCTGTTTTGCGGTCTTCAACCGTTTTCGGGCAGCCAGGTCACGCATTCGCTTGACGGTGAGCGAGTTGCAAGTGGTCACACTCGGGCTGACGCTCCATCCACTTCAAAGCAGTCTCGAGGCCGGCAAATGCTTCACTAGCTGATGGTCCAGCGTCTACTTCAACATCAGCAGAAAGTTCTTCTTCCACTTCCACTTCAACATCTTCTCTCACACTTACAACAATTTCATCGTCATTGAGAATTTGAAAACCAGGGTCAGACGTGTCACAAGCCATCCACTCTCCTACATCTTCAGCACTTACTTCTGTACAACCAGGAATTTTTACAATCATTTTTCTTATTTCCTCTAGTGACAACGCATCTTCATCATCATCATCCTCTCCATATTCTTGTTTCTCATTTTCTTCAGATTCTTTTTTTTTTTTTTTGTTCTTCTCAGACGGTAGGCCTTTCAGTTTATTCCACGCACGTCTTAGCGTCACTGCCGTAACCAAACTCCAAGCTTCCGCTACCATGTAACAGCAGTCCTTTAAATTTATTTTGCTATGATTTGCCAAAACCAATTCTTCATCTTCAGCACCTTCGATCAGCAGTTTTCTCAGCAGTTGCCTTCTGTAATGGCGCTTCATTGTTTCAATAACAGACTGGTCCATGAGTTGCAGCAAACTTGTAACATTGGGAGGCAAAAACGTCGTTTTAAACTGCCCATTCTCTCTTTCCAACAGTTCTGCTGTAGGATGAGTGGGTGCGTTATCAACAATTAAAAGCACCTTACTGCCTTCTTTTCCCACCGATTTTTGGTGCTTTTTCACTTCAGGAATAAACACTTCATCATATCATTCGGTAAACAAAGCTGCAGTCATCCAGGCCTTGGGTTGACTTTTGTAGAAGAGTGGAAGTTTTTTTAAGTTTTTAAATGCTCTTGGATTTCTTGATTTTCCTATCAAAAGAAGAGGCAGTTTATGATTTCCAGTGGAGTTGGCACAGTTAAGCACTGTAACACGTTCTTTACTGACCTTATGTCCAGGGGCACTAGATTCCTTTTAGAAGCCAAAGTGGTTTTTGGTAATGCTTTCCAAACAAGGCCAGTTTCATCGGCATTATAAACAAACTCCGGATCATAGGATTCTGATGCAGTTTAAATTTTTCAATAAAATTTTCAGCAGCTGCAGAGTCTGCTGAAAGCTTCTCACCAGCCAAATCTAACTCGCGTACACCATGCCTGAATTTAAAATTCCTTAGCCAGCCGTTACTAGCCTTAAAAGATGAATAACCAAGCTTTTCTGCTAAGATTTTGGCTTTTTCACAAAGGATTGGACCTGAAATCGGATTTCCCATAGAACGTTGCTGCAAAAACCATTTAAACACGGCATCTTCCAAATTTTTGTTGGTTGCTGTCTTCATTGTTTTCCTGGAGGAACTTCCATCTTCATTTTCAAGCAGCGAAACAAAGTTTAAAAGTGTTGACTTACTGTTTTTAATGTGAGAAATTGTTGCTTGTCCAACACCATAAATCTCAGACAACTTCTTACCCGTTACACCTTTATCGAGTTGCTCTATAATTTTCAGTTTGTCCGCTAACGATAGCACAACACGTTTTCTTTTCGAAGCCATGGTATAAAAACAATACAGTATTGTACACGCACAAACAAAAGAAAGCCGTAGCGAAAGAGTAGCGTCCTCGAGCAAGGTCAATAGCACACTGGCTAATCAAAACAAACAATGACAGGTGCGCCGTGACTGCAATGCGCCGTAACTTGTCTTAACTTGCCGTTGTGCCTACACTGACTTCGCGGGGGGAAGTCAGTGTAGGCACAACGGCAAGTTAAGACAAGTCAAGTCAAGACTTGACGCGCAAACACTGGCTTCGCGGGGGGAAGAATAATAGCGCACTTAGACTTTTTTTGGACAATTTTTTGTGATTCGGATAATCGGCGATTCGGATAGTCGGAGTTCGGATAATTGGAGTTCTACTGTAATAATCTCTCAAGGAATAAACTTCCCAATCTATCAAACAGTTGTTCCGGATCTAGATTCGGATCATAATCCAGTTATTTACTCCTTCCAAGGGAAAATTTCAATAAAAGACAACATAAATAAAACAATAAACAAAAACATCAAGTGGAATAAATTCCGTGATCTAATGTCTCAAAACCTAGAATTTCCAAATTCAATTAAAAATGATACTCAACTTGAATTAGAGATAACCAGACTATATAATGCAATTCAAAGAAGTTTAGATGAAAGCATTATTCCATCCCCTCCAGCACAAAGACCGTGTAGTAAGTTGCCAAACCAACTACTGAATCTCATTCATGAAAAACGAAAACTGAAAAAGGGAATGGCAAATAAATAGAAACGCAAATTCCAAAAGAAAAATAAACAAATTAGCGAGGATAATTAAAATCGAATTAGATAACTTAAGATATTCCAACTTCCAAACTCATCTATCCCAAATACATCCTAATTCAAAACGACTGTGGATAACTATAAAAAGTATATCAGGGGGAAAAAACAAATATCCCCCCTTTGAACTCTCAAACAGAAAATTATGTAACACGGACCAAGAAAAGGCTGATTACATTGCCGAAAATTTCGAAAATACCTTTACACCTAACCCCATGATTGATATTAAACATAACAAAGAAATTGAAGAGTGTATGACACACATATTACAGAATCCCCACGCCAATTAAATTTATTAGCCCCTACGAAATAGCTTCAATTATAAATAAGCTCAAAATGAGGAAGGCTCCTGGCCATGACCAAATAACAAACAGAATCTTGAAAAAATTACCAAGAAGCTCGATTGCAATCCTGGCAGCTGTATATAACTCAGCACTTAGAATTGGGTTTTATTCAAAATCATGGAAACAGGCCATTGTCCTTCCAATCAGTAAACCAGGCAAAAATCCGAAAGAAGTAACGAGCTATAGGCCAATTAGCTTATTATCATCTTTATCCAAAGTATTTGAGAAACTGATACAAAAAAGACTTACCAAATACCTCATAGAAATAAGGGCATTACCAGACAAACAGTTCGGGTTGAGGAAAGTTACTGTACAACTCATCAGCTCAGCCGCCTAGTAGAACAAATTGCAAACGGAGCCCCTAATCGAGCATATAAGAAAGAACTGTGACAATTATTTTACACTTCTTCCGTCCTCTCTTTGCTGTAAAAAATTTACAATGGGAAAAACATTAAATAATCCCAAAAGAATACGATCACTATATCCGAAAGATATGTTAAACCCCCATAAAAAATAAGTATCCTCAATAATATTGTATGTTAAACTTTTTTTTTCAATGTATGAAGAAGTATCTAGATTAAAGATTGATTAACGCTAAAAATTGAGTATTATATATACAGTAGAACTCCAATTATCCGAACTCCGACTATCCGAATCGCCGATTATCCGAATCACAAAAAATTGTCCAAAAAAAGGTCTAAGTGCGCTATTATTCTTCCCCCCGCGAAGCCAGTGTTTGCGCGTCAAGTCTTGACTTGACTTGGTCTTAACTTGCCGTTGTGCCTACACTGACCTTCCCCCCGCGAAGTCAGTGTAGGCACAACGGCAAGTTAAGACAAGTTACGGCGCATTGCAGTCACGGCGCACCTGTCATTGTTGTTTTGATTAGCCAGTGTGCTATTGACCTTGCTCGAGGACGCTACTCTTTCGCTACGGCTTTCTTTTGTTTGTGCGTGTACAATACTGTATTGTTTTTATACCATGGCTTCGAAAAGAAAACGTGTTGTGCTATCGTTAGCGGACAAACTGAAAAATTATAGAGGCAACTCGATAAAGGTGTAACGGGTAAGAAGTTGTCTGAGATTTATGGTGTTGGACAAGCAACAATTTCTCACATTAAAAACAGTAAGTCAACACTTTTAAACTTTGTTTCGCTGCTTGAAAATGAAGATGGATAGTTCCTCCAGGAAAACAATGAAGACAGCAACCAACAAAATTTGGAAGATGCCGTGTTTAAATGGTTTTTGCAGCAACGTTCTATGGGAAATCCGATTTCAGGTCCAATCCTTTGTGAAAAAGCCAAAATCTTAGCAGAAAAGCTTGGTTATTCATCTTTTAAGGCTAGTAACGGCTGGCTAAGGAATTTTAAATTCAGGCATGGTGTACGCGAGTTAGATTTGGCTGGTGAGAAGCTTTTCAGCAGACTCTGCAGCTGCTGAAAATTTTATTGAAAAATTTAAAACTGCATCAGAATCCTATGATCCGGAGTTTGTTTATAATGCCGATGAAACTGGCCTTGTTTGGAAAGCATTACCAAAAATCCACTTTGGCTTCTAAAAGGGAATCTAGTGCACCTGGACATAAGGTCAGTAAAGAACGTGTTACAGTGCTTAACTGTGCCACTCCACTGGAAATCATAAACTGCCTCTTCTTTTGATAGGAAAATCAAGAAATCCAAGAGCATTTAAAAACTTAAAAAAACTTCCACTCTTCTACAAAGTCAACCCAAGGCCTGGATGACTGCAGCTTTGTTTACCGAATGATATGATGAAGTGTTTATTCCTGAAGTGAAAAAGCACCAAAAATCGGTGGGAAAAGAAGGCAGTAAGGTGCTTTAATTGTTGATAACGCACCCACTCATCCTACAGCAGAACTGTTGGAAAGAGAGAATGGGCAGTTTAAAACGACGTTTTTGCCTCCCAATGTTACAAGTTTGCTGCAACTCATGGACCAGTCTGTTATTGAAACAATGAAGCGCCATTACAGAAGGCAACTGCTGAGAAAACTGCTGATCGAAGGTGCTGAAGATGAAGAATTGGTTTTGGCAAATCATAGCAAAATAAATTTAAAGGACTGCTGTTACAGGGTAGCGGAGCTTGGAGTTTGGTTACGGCAGTGACGCTAAGACGTGCGTGGAATAAACTGAAAGGCCTACCGTCTGAGAAGAACAAAAAAAAAAAAAAAAGAATCTGAAGAAAATGAGAAACAAGAATATGGAGAGGATGATGATGATGAAAGATGCGTTGTCACTAGAGGAAATAAGAAAAATGATTGTAAAAATTCCTGGTTGTACAGAAGTAAGTGCTGAAGATGTAGGAGAGTGGATGGCTTGTGACACATCTGACCCTGGTTTTTCAAATTCTCAATGACGATGAAATTGTTGTAAGTGTGAGAGAAGATGTTGAAGTGGAAGTGGAAGAAGAACTTTCTGCTGATGTTGAAGTAGACGCTGGACCATCAGCTAGTGAAGCATTTGCCGGCCTCGAGACTGCTTTGAGTGGATGGAGCGTCAGCCCGAGTGTGACCACTTGCAACTCGCTCACCGTCAAGCGAATGCGTGACCTGGCTGCCCGAAAACGGTTGAAGACCGCAAAACAGCTTACATTAACGGAGATGTTTAAAAAACAATGATTTTTATTTCTAAACTTGTACATAAGTACATTTTATTTATATTTAAAACATGTGAAAATTTCATGTTTCTTTCATTTAATTCGATAAAAAAATAGTGCAATATCAAAACGTAGCTTTTATTCTCTCCAATTGCAATTTTTTTAAAAAAAATCCGATTATCCGAATATTTGATTATCTGAATGGGTCCCGGTCCCCATTAATTCGGATAATTGGAGTTCTACTGTATTGTAAAAATTGAGTATTGGTTTGCCCAAATGTTATGTATGTAATGTTATGTAAATTTTAAAATGTACAAACCCCCGAAAGGCAAAACTGCCGAACAGGAAGAAAAAAAATTTAAAAAATTCTTTATCGCTGAAAATCTCGGCGACAAAATGAAGAGATGGCTTAACCTCGCGAATGTAGTGATGAGTTCTTACTTTCTTGCATACTGATTACGCAGTATAGGGAAAGTATTGTAATGCTGCGGGAAAAATAGGTGCTTTTTGACAGAAAAACACTTATTACCGGGGCCCTGATAATAAAAAAGTAAAACTAGTGTTCCTTTATGTAGTAAATTAATTCATCTAACACATTGGAAAGATAGAATCCTTGTTTTGTAGGTCCTTGATACCGAAAAATCGATAGAAGGGAAAATGTCTGCGTGTACGCATGCACTCAACGCTAGCGCTTAAACCGTTCAGCTGATTATTTCCAAAATTAATATTCCCCGATCGATCTGATCGAACTCGAGGCTGTGGGAATTTGAAAAGAGCATTTTGATTTTTAGGGTACTTTCCATAAAGTTTTAAAATTGCAAAAGTGTTCTTTTTGGGGCCGTCGTCCCACAACTGTAATATTGAAGATAGATATTTTTTCCTTAAAGAAATCTATTTCTTAAAGACGATCTTGAAATAAGGTCTTGTTCAATTTTTTCGATACTGTGAATAGTTTTCGTACAATTTTGACGACCTTTGGTCCCGACGGCGGATCGTTCTATTGTCTGTCTTTCCACCTGTCTGTGGTCAAGACAACCGCGTAAACTGTTTCAGCCGATTCTCTCCAGAATATATATACCCCGATCCATCTGATCGAACTCAAGACCCCTGCGAGTTTGAAATAGATATTTTGAGTTTGAAGGTACTTTGAATAACAACTCAACAACATGTTCAAACTTTTCTAAAAATGTCTCCAAATTGTTTGAATAAACTTTGTATTCGGATAATGTAAAGAACTCTTTAAAAAGCGCGTGGGTCTAATTTCTGAT
Source organism: Acheta domesticus (assembly GCA_031308135.1). Classification (NCBI taxonomy): domain Eukaryota; kingdom Metazoa; phylum Arthropoda; class Insecta; order Orthoptera; family Gryllidae; genus Acheta; species Acheta domesticus. The sequence continues at coordinate 221,642,954 of JAHLJT010000631.1, forward strand.
TTTTCGACAAATGCAATATTTCAGTTTTCTTGGTGTCAAAGAATATAAAAAACTTAAACAATTTCTCTAAAGTCTTGCAATGCGGCGATAACACTAAATGAAAAGCACAAGGCAAGGCTGCATGATTGGTACAATAAAGAAAGTGAAATTAGTTTAAACATTGCGAAATGCATTGAAGCCTACGAGGCACAAATGAATAATTATTCTAAAACACATGTCTAGACTTTACAACAAGACTACACTCTTAGTAAAAATGCTCCTCCTTTACATATCTGTCTAGTAGGGGGTCTGAATGCACACACAAAATGCCCTTCGCTGAAAGCAAATGTCCACGGGCTAGATCCGCTCTCCATGGTCGGCGCTTTATAGTCCAGCGTCTATTTGCCATGCACTCTTCCAGCTCCTTCCTGTCCAGCCGCCTTTTTCAGCCCTCTGTCCCGCCAGCCCCGCCTCTCCTGACCACGCCCCGAAGTCATTCCGGGCGAGTGGGAGGGGGATCAGCCGGGCAGGGGAAGAGGGGCGAGACTGGCGGCGGCGGCGACGGTGGCGGCAGTGACCGCGGTGACGCCGACGTGGAGTGGCCTGGCATCAACCTCGCGCCTCCTGATGCACGAGGCAAGGCTCCATGCGTAGAGGCGCAGGGGAAACAATGATTAAATAATTTTTTAATTAATTAATTAATTAATTTTTTTAAGTGGGACGCGCGAAATTCATGTTCGCGCCCCATAACACACAGATGCACCATGGAACTCCCATAATTGGCTGGAAGACCACTAAGAGCGCCCAGCTGGACGAAAGTCACTACAACTCTAACCGCGCCGAGAAAATGTGCTAACACTTGGCGTCTTTCTACAACTATAATATTAAGGTTGAGATTATTTTCTTATTGGAATCTATTGTTCAAAGACAGGTCTTCAAATAGACAGGTACAATTTTTTCCAAACTGTGTTTGTGCATTATTTTGCGTGAAATATAGGCAAATGTTTAACAGTTATTTTCTCAAAAATGAATCTAATTTTTGGCTTTAAATTTTCTCGTGAGTGTCAGGGGACGGCCTAAGTAGTTCTAGTCCCATTTTGGGAGAATTCTCGGTATTTTAAAAAATTGCGAAAAATAAGATTGCAAAAATACAATATTAAAGATAGATATTTTTATATTAAAAGAAAATTTATTCTAAAAAATATCTCTTTAAAAAACATATAACGTTTTCAAAAAAATAGTAGTTTTCGTATAATTTATGTACGGAGTTAATTCAATGAGAAAGTTATCGTAAAACGGCTTCCTATTTTTCCTAGCATTTCTTTCTCGTAAGTTTTGAAGAAGAAGAATATGGTGCTTGTTCTGTTTTTGGCGAAGACTTTATTTTCGAACTTTGCAGAAGTCGATACATTGTTGATGAAAGTAATTTTTTGTTAAATTGTTAAACACATTTCATTTTTCTTCAAGAACTGAGTTTTTAGAACAAATAGAACACTTTGTATACAAGTGATGGCTGAGATGTGATAATACGAAAGAAATACTTGTAATATATAAATAATATAAATAATGTATAAATGTGAAAATATGAAAGGGTACTTTACATAAAGTCCCTGTAATATTTTCAAGAAAGGGCGCCAAAATTTCCGATTAAATTTTGACTTCTAAGATTGCCTAAAGAAATCGTAAGAGAAAGGTTGTTATTTTCCTTGAAATGTCTGATTTTTGAAAATTTGCAAAAATTCAAAAGTCAAAACTTTTTTCGGCTTCTTCCTAAGCTAAAATGATGATAATAATGTTTTTTCTTGATGAATTGTTTTTCAGAAACAAACATTTTCAATTTGGGAACAGTATACACATAAGAATGAAAATTGAATTTTTTGAATTATAATGGATTTATTATTCAAAACCAGAATTCTAATGGTGTAGAAAGGATACTCGAAATTAAACCTACTTAAAGTTTAGCAAGTGTATTATTATGAACGTCTTATAATAGTTTAGAATCGTCATGATTATTATTAAATATCTCGAGTAAAAGTAATAAATGTATTTTTTCATGGAATGAGAATCTAAGATGAATGTTATATTCTAATAGAATTGATCTGTGATCCACACTAAAACAAAACGTATACAACCGGAAATATTTATTGCAAGATATGCATTTTTGGATGTAATCTGATAGCAATTTAAAAGTGCACCTTATTCAATTTTATGTACACTAACCACTATTTACGCGCGTTTCGTATTTTTACTTTCTCTACAGCGGCCTGACATCAGGATTCTCGAGATTCGGACGGATGTCCATCATCGCTACGCTCGCACGGAAGTGTACAGCGTGGTGCTCAACCCGGCCGAAGAGGCGCAGGAGGTCATTTTCAAGACAGTGCTGCCAGATGAAGCTTTCGTCTCGAGTTTCGCAATGTGAGTTTTGTAGTTGTACCTCTTAAGTGGTTTATGAAACAACGCAGCTCCGTGAGCTTTTACTTTCTCGCCATTACCAACGTAAGAAGAGAAAGCATTGCAGTCGTGAGCCGGAAACGGCGAATTTTTGACAGGAAATTCTAATTATCGGGCCCTGGAAACAAAAAAGTGGATAAATCCTGTTCCTACGTACAGTAAATTACTTCCTTTAATTCGTCGTGTAGCGTGCGTCGTGTGTTCTGGCTTGGCATAGCGCGGATCGGACGGATGATGCGCGGATGTTCATTTGAATTCCGATTGTGTTTTTTTGCAAACGCAGTAATGTCGAACGCGGACGATAGTGTAAAAAGATTAGAATGTTAGTTTTGATTTTCAGGTTAAAAATGAGAAGCAGTAGATAAAATCCCGGACAGTAAAGTAGAAGCGAATTGCGTGTGTGGAACACACGAATGCCATATGGATGGAAATGGGATAAGCAATACTATCGGTCAAGAACGCAGAGATTCCGTAACAGGAAGTAAATAAAGGGGACATTTTTGTATTTTCTTCAAAATTGACTATTGTAGGAAGACCAAGTTCTGTAACCAATAAATTTTATTGATTTTAGAAATTAGTAATTAAAGGGGAAAATCGGTCAAGCATGCTAAGGGAAGTTAATAATAATAAATTAATAACATAAAACAGGAACAGATTGTCTACTAATCACTCGTGTCTTGTTTTTTAAGTGATGTTTTGTTTACAACTGAATATCTTATAATTTGACGTGTATAGTATAATACAAACGCAGTCTGATAATAACAAGGGAGTATCGTTGTTTTTTTAAACAGCTACAAGGAGAACACGTAGTATTTTTTTTACCGAGTTCCTGTATAGGCTGATTATCGAACCCATAAATATAAATTTCCCCTGATGGTGTGGCTTCGAGGGATCCTATTTATTTATTTATTTAGTCAAAAAACAGTTAAAAACTGCGTATGACGAGCTATGGGCAGAAGTGAATTTTGTGCACGTTTTCATTATTCTGTGGTCTCTATCCTAAACCATATTTTAGTCGAATTTTGAATACAGAAAAGAGAGTTTTTTTTCGAGTTTTGTTGACAAAATATTCGCTCCTATATAATAAAATATATTTTCAAAGGTAAATTAGCTATAAATTCCGGCCCTGAACCCTCATGTTCTTCATGAAAGAATATTACTTTTTGCCGCTATAATATGAAAAACGATCATTTGAATAACTATATTTCCCACTGAAATTCAGAAGACGTGCACAAATAATGAAGTTACATTTATGTCCAGAAGCAAAACAAGGGACCATCTCAGCATTTGCTCAAGGATCAGGGAAACTGGACGAAAAACCTGATCGAGATGGGGGCCATCAACCCAGAAACTGTGGTACAATAGTTGTTACAGGTTCTTTAGAATTATACAGTCCAAATGATAAATAATTACATTAACTATCATTGTTAAAATTAATTCTACTTTCCTTTTTGATGCTCGGTATAGTCTCGAATTGTATAGAAACAGTTATGCAGCAGAAAAGATTTTACTTGGGACTTAAACTTTTCTATTGAATTTAATCGTTTAATGTCTTCTGGCAAAGTGTTGTAGAGTAATGTACATGAATTGTATGTGAATTTTTTGTAGTGAGCTGTTGATACTGCCACTTGGTGAATATGATTACTACGTCGTGTGTTATACTTAAAGACATCGGCGTTTGCTGAAAATATATTCCCGCCCTTAAGTAAGTCATTTTTGACAAAAACTACTGATTCGACTTTTTAGACTATATGGGCTATAAAGCCGCCTTTGTATCCGGCTTATATAGACCAATGTAGACTTATCAACCTGTCTCCACAATGTCGTGACCTGTCTCCATATTGCACAGAAGACGCGATTTGGAAGGAAATCTGCCTTTTTCATTACAAAATGCCCGCAACCATATAAAAGTTTTTGTTGTGGCCCTTGAAGTGTGTCACCACTGGCCAAAACTCTTCAAAAGATTTTCTTCTAAATTGATTTTCCCCGATCGATATGAACGAACTCGAGGCTTTGGGAGTTTCAAACGGATAGTTTAATATTTGAGGGTACTGTACCTGAAGCCCCAAAAAATGTTCAAAATTTTCTAAAAAATGGGTCCAATTTTATCTCGGTCTTTGTCCTCGGATAACGTGAAGGACGCTTAAGAGAATGGTGCATGTCTCAAATTCGAGATTTTTCGAAAATTGCAATAGAGCACATTTTGAGGGCGTCTTTCTAGGACTACAATATTGAAGATAGATATTTTTTCCTTAATTAAATTTATTCTTTAAACACATCTTGAAATAAGGTCATGTTCAATTTTTCGAAAACAAGAGTGGTTTTCAAGTAATTTTGCTCAGAATATAGGCAATTGAACATTAAGGTGCATAATCGAGAGGTTATTTCGAGCAAGAAATCCTGCACCAGCAACACTTTCTCATTTATGGACCTCTGTAGAGGCAGCAGAGCGCAATATTTCTGCAGAGGACTTCAAACGACTAGTTGCTGAGTCCATGACCTTACGTTCATGGTATGAGTAGATGCGGAAATTCGCCGGGCGAAATTATAATAAGAGATATCTAATGTATATTATGTCAATGTATATTACTACGTACGCGTATATACGTACGTGTACGAGAAAGTGAAAACCAACTAGTGGCGCTCCGCGCAGACTTTCTTGTACTTAATAGTTACCTCTTCTTTTCAGTTGCGCATATGATATCAGTTTTGGTCCATTCTCTTTGCGGATGCCATCTTGCGGTATCTATGCAATCTATCAAAGTTCGTCGTGATAAGAAGCCTCTTCCGGGGTCGAATCCGAATGAAGATCTCCCTTGTGCTTGATCAATATCACTCCGAGGTGACCTTCAAGCTCACATCGCCCTTGTACCATTTATACATACAACACACTTAGTGGATTGATTAGCACATATATTCCCAAGGGAGCACGTGGACCTATCTTGGTGGGCACTCCATTATTCTGAATGTAGTCAGTTCCTCAATTATGCACGCAACGCACATTGCGCATTTGCGTTTAATTGTTAGGTCAACATTTGATGGAGGCTTTCAGGTGTTAAGGAGTCGCAAAGGGAAAGGGAATGCCCTCACACTACAAACACAACTACAAATATTAATACCCTGCACGCGCTTCACGCCTACACCCCGATTGCATTGTACAAATTCTTCCTCCGTACAGATACAGCACGTGCAGACAGAATACTACATATGGTTACATGGGCAGCGCCATGTGAGACTCGCACGTCCAGCAACAGAGAGAACCGCGGACCAGAAACGCCGCATCAATACTGCATGTACCCGCCGCGGCTAGTACGACAAGAAGTCCTGAAGCGGGCTGGCATCCCATCGAACTGGTGGCGAGTAGTGTCTTGCGGTACACTGTTCCACGCCTCCTAAACTCCCTCACGCAGTGCAGGAAGAGTTGTTGGAGGAGTCGCAGCACGGGTCAGGTGTTGGCCCATCACGTCCCACACATGATGGCCGCCGAGTGTGCCGGCCAGCGCATTTGACGAACATTGCAGAGAGCGTGTTGCGTAGCGCAGGCAGTGTGATGGCGGGCATTGCCCTGCTGGAACGGCGCACCACCCCCCTGTTGCAACAAAGGTATCAGCACAGGCAGCATACCTCGCTGGATGTATCCAGCGCTGATAAACGATCGCTCCACGAACATCAAAGACGAACATGCGTTGTAGCTGGTGGCATTCTACACCATCACTCCCAGGTGACGTGGACGAACACACTCTGGACGCACGTGCTCGCCTGTGCGACGCCGCACACGAACACGACCATCACGGGCGTGCAGGTTGAAGCGAAGGCTCTCATCCATGAACGCCACTGCACGCCATTCCGTCTCCGACTTGACCCGCCCATTGCTCCACGTCAGACGTAACCGACCATGTTTCGGCGTGAGTGGCAGTCGGGCTAGCGGTATGCGCGATGGTAATCATGCAGGAAGTAACCGGTTCCCAACAGCGCATAGAGACACGTTGGGGCACACATGTGTACGTACGGTCTGCCTACGCCGTCCTCAATACGTGTCGATCATGATGTTCATCAGTGCTTCGCTGTCGCCCCGAAGTGTATCCACGGCTATGGGAATGCTCGCCTACCCATCGCCGTCAGCACCGACGTTGCATCATGGCCCACGTGGTCAGCGATGCGCCGAAAGAACCACACGGCTTCGCGCAGGCCGACAATCAGACCCCGCTCAAACTAGTTAATTTGCTTAAAAGACGAGCGAGTGCGACGCAGTGGCATAGGTAAGCCCCGACTAGAACTTATCGCAGTGGACAGCGCCTTTTAAAGCCGCGGAGTAGAGTGGAATAGCGAATCCGGGCCATTCCGTGACGCAGTCCTTACGTCACTGGGCGTCAGTCATCCGTGAAATGTTAATTACGACTTCTACGACCCCCTCATCCCCAACGTCCCTTATCGCCGACTTGATTGCTCCAGCCCTTCCTGGTGTCGCAATACTTTTACCCGCAGTGGATTCGTTATCCACTCGCAACAATTGTTTCAGAATGAACGAAATTCGTCACATTACTTAACATTGTATAAAATATTACTTTTCTAAAATGTTAAAACTGTCTTATCCAAAAATGTTATGTTCGATAGTTATTTTTTAAATAAGATCTGTTTGTTAAAAAGAAGGAAAATATTATACATACACAATTTTGTTTTCAATAATCTACATACTTTCGTATTCATTTCTACATATTTTCACTTTGGTTAAAAATTTCTTGTACCGTGTAAAAAGTTTTTGAACTCAGTCGTAAATGAAATTTGCCTGTGAGGAAGCCCAATCCCTGACTGCAGTTCTAATTTCTTTGTTGCTGCTGGACATCGGTGGGCAACAAAATTTTATTAAACATTTTAAAGTTCTACATATCGGTTCACAGACATACCATTAGGCCAGGAGAGACATCAAAAGGCGGGCTAAATATGTTGGAATCAGAAACTCATGCACGCTACGGCGATCGCGCGTCCATCTCATTCTCATTCACAAACGGACCTTATTTAAAAAATAACCTAAGTATTAGAAAAATGAAAGTGGAATTACAGTGCTTGTTACGTTAAAGAGTCGGATATTACTGTGTGTTATGTAATAATGTATATTCCATTATTTGATTTTGTAAAATTGTAAACAAAAATTACCATTTAAAAACGCAAAGATCGATTTTACAGAAAAACCTCCTCCCTCACGTACCATCATCGGAACACTGTGCGCCCGCAGCCGCGTCGGGCACTTCCTTTGCTCCGCGGCTCGGTTCGGAGCAGGAGAGCAGATTTCTGCGACGGCACGGAGCATTGAGTTGGCAAGCACTGATTTAGACTATTACACTTTTTTGACAGATTTTACTATACATTGCCTGTGTAAAAGTTCAATTTCAAATTATTTTGAATTTTGAACATCAAGAAATATTGTCTCTTGAGGTGGACTGCTATTTTTCACATCAAGCTTTAGAATTTTGCAAATGAAGTCTTTATTACGTGTATTGTAAAAGTACACAGGCATGTGTACAATTAGTTTGTTACATGAAAACCAATTGCTAAGTTGCTGTAATACTGACTTGGCAGAATCTAATAAACCATCTTGCATATGAAATTTAAATATAACATTAGTGTCATCTGTAAAAATAACCGTTCTAGCAAAACTACAGTTTGTTCCATAGTATTAATGTATAATGACGTATTATTGGCGGCATCGCAAGTTAGAAAGTTCAGAAAATAAATGTGATTTTCAGTCAAACGTTTATTTTCATATTATTATAACCAAACGGCAGTTTCCACATCATACATCGAATTGCCATCTGATTTTCTAAACAGATCTGTAAACGAAGTATTAGGAAGAATATAAAATAACGTTGTTAAACAATGTAATACGTATGTATGAATGTATGGACTTGGCGCGACAGCCCGCGAAAGGGCTCAAGCCTACTGGCGATGTCCCTGCGTCGCGGCCATGGGTTAAGAGGGTACGTGTGGTTAGCATGTAGACATCCCCATGCCGTCTGGTCTTCTCGACCTGAGAAGTGAATTTTCTGATCGTCACACAGAAACATATACTGGAATATTACAAAGAAAACGTACACTACAGTCTTGCTTCCACAGGGAATTGAAACCGACGCCGCGTATTGGGAAGCGAGTACGCTGACCAACAGCAATCCGCAAAGCTGGCCAATGTATTGTAGAGATGGCTTTTCACATTGAGAAACATTTTGCCTCTTGCAAAATGATGATGCACTGTGTTCTTGGTACGTTAAAATCAAAGTATTTGTGACGAGTGTTCAGGGGTGTGATGTGTGCCTTAGCACGGTGGGCGGGCGCGTGTACCCCGCGCGCATCGAGGGCCGCGAGGAGGCGCGAGCGGAGTACCAGCAGGCGGTGCGCGCGGGGCGCACGGCGGCGCACGTGCAGCTGAGCGCGCGCCACGCCAACCTCTTCACGGTGGCGCTCCACGTGGCGGCGCGCGACAAGGCCGCCTTCAACCTCACCTACGAGCAGCTGCTGGCGCGCGAGCAAGGCCGCTACCGCCTGCGCCTCATGCTCGACCCGGGCCAGGTGAGCCCCGCCCTTCACCCCCTCGCCCCCCTCAGCCACGCCCACTCAGCCAGGGACTGGTGCCTCTTGCAGGTGGTGCAGCGGCTGCTGGTGGAGGCGCGCGTGCGGGACTCGGCCCCTCTGACGCTGGTGCGGGTGGCCAAGCTCCGGGCAGCGGACAGCGAAGTGGACGCCGCCGCTGAGGGGCCCGACGACCCGCTGGCCACGGTGAGCGAGGCGCGTGGCGAGGGCTGAGCTGGCGCTGTGTGTGTGGTGGGAGATGGTGCCTCTGTTGGTGCAGGTGAAGCGGTTGGCGCCGGGGGAAGCGTTGGTGCGGTGGGAGCCTGACGAGGAGGCCCAGCGCCAGTTGGCGTCAGGCGAGGGGCTCCAGGGGCTGCTCGAGGTAAGTCCAATGCACCGCTTCAGCAAATGGCGTTTGATAGTCTTGCTATAAAGTACTAATACAAAAATTAAATATTTTACTTTGATGTACGGGAATAAATACTCCTTTAAAATGCTGTCTGTTTTCCAGCTGCAATACGATGTCGATCACAGCGCCGCCTCGCAGCTGCTGGTGTCTGACGGAGGATATTTCGTTCATTTTTTCTCCCTTCCCGATGGCGAACTGCCGCCCATGCCGAAACATGCGGTTTTTCTGCTCGATGTCAGTGGATCTATGCACGGTCGTAAGATAGAACAGGTCGGTTGAATGTCACAATTTACAATTTAAGCAATTAAGAATCTGTAACATTTACTCCAAGTTCTAATTATTGTAAGTGTGCATTTCATATTCAGGTTTTTTCAAACTATTTTTCGACATTTCAATTATTACACGCTATTTTGTTTACAATAATCTTTTTAATAAATATTTGACATAATCTGAACTAAAAGGTATTTAGTGTCTTTTTTCGTTTTGATTTGTTCAATCAAAACTTAGTACCTACGGTGAATTGCTGGGTAATTTGGGTTCATATGGTTTTAACAAAAATGTTTCCCGAGAGAATTGCTTCTATGTGTTTACAGTTTGTCAGTATTTGTTCTCGCAAAGACTGTGGTTTTACAGGTGAGGGAGGCGATGACTGCGATTCTGTCAGAGCTTCGAGAGAGCGACACCTTCTCGCTGCTGACGTTCTCTACGGATACTTTAGTGTGGGTGCCTGGGAGAGGATTTGTGCCGGCGGCGGAGAGACTTGGCAACGCTGTGGTGGACGCCATCCCAGAGATCGTCGTCCAGGCGCAGGAGGCAGTAAGCCACTTACAGGATCAGGCAGGTAGGTTAACAAAAGAGCTTAGGTTCCCCGGGAGAACCACCTGAGCGATGAGGAACACATTTAGAGATTAATATTAGCGAGCGCCATTCAATAGTTTAATTGAGATAGCTGAGTAAATACTTGTGATCTTGACTGTGTGTTACTCAATTTTTGGATATGTCTTGACTTTGATAATAATTATAAAGAAGAAACATATGTGCATTGAATATGTGAAGAAATTCCTCAACTTTTGTTACCATAACAGCTATTTGTTTTGAATTGATGTGATTGTGTTATAGAAGGCAACCGTTAAAATTGATAACGGTCCGTTACTTCCCCTAATATATTTTTATTCATCTGTTATATATAGTATTATTTCAGAGAAAAATATATTATCTGGTAGGTGTAATAATAATAACTAATCAATGTATTGTGATAAAATAATGAGTTATTCTACTTAATTTAATTTAATTTGCTAGCTCAGTTTTTTGGTTCTCATGCTCTCTATACAGAGAAGCCTGGAAGTCTGAAATTATTTATATTCCGAAGGAATTACATATAACGTGGCACAACAATAATTTTGTTTATTAAAAATTGGATTTGGGATTAACAATATAAATTCTCTTGATTGATTGCATGCATCAGGTTCACGGTACCGAATTGTCCGGCGTTGTGAAACGATGGCCCCGCAGTCCGTAGCCCCTTGGCTTCCGCGCCGAAAATCTCTCTTCGCGCCGGTCGTCGCCGAAGTCGTCTGCTTCTTTCTTGCTGACTCACTTCTCGCCCTATTGTTCCACAATCTATCCTCCCTATTCACGTCGATGTCCAACTTAAATAATTCAGCTTACACACACCGCTACCACCAGGATGCCAGTCAACCACCAACTCTCACTCGTCCAGCGCCCCCTTTCGCCCCTCAACAACCTTCGTTACCTAGTAACCGCGACCGTCCAGATTAAAGCGTGGCGTTTGTTTTGTAATATTTTGTATATTACAGCTCCGTACGTCCAGATTAAGGCGCGGCGTTTGTTCTGTAATATTTTGTATATTACAGTATATCTCAAGAGTACGACGTATAGTAAAGCGAACAGAGGTGTGTAATCGTGTTGTGGGGTTGAACCAGGGTTTAGGGTTGCGCGGTTCCTTTGGTTCCTTTAGTGAATCACTTACTCTCGTGAATCGTCCTCCACGGTTCACTTCAGAGGTGGCGATAAATTAAAGTGAATTATCTTCGGGTTGATTAGCTTTGATGGGTCAAAGCATAAATATACAAGAAATGAGCAATTGCATATTTTACGAAAAATTTCTTCTTCATCACGACACTTTTAAAACAACTTCACTTCACAATGAAAATTACACTTCACTACACTTGTTTTTGTTGAATTAAACTTGTTTCTAAGCTGATTTCATTGCTGTTTGAACTCAAATATTAGTACAGACATGTTTTTAGATTTTAAAAAGCCTTCTAGTAATGTCACTTTCAGTTGTTCCCATAACAACAAATTTATTTACTGGCACTATTTAATGCGATTAGTGCGATTAGAAAAGTGGTATTTCGTGTTTTTTCGTATTTCAAGACATCTTTTAATAGATTTTGTGTGTCTACCGTGATGGAAGATGTAAATGCAGGATTTATTGATGATTAACATATTATGTAGTATTTGCTTTAAAAAGTAGACGAGTTTGTTTTTAGTATTAAAATGGAGGATTTGAGAGGTGCAAGTCTCCCAATAAAAAACGTGTAAGTAGTATGTGTTTGTGAAATAGAATTGATTTTAAATATTTGTATTTATTTTATTAGCTTAACAAGTTATTTTTTATTACTAATTTTTTCAGTTCGTAAAAAGTAGGTATTTTTTTCTTCAGAAACAAGCTTGACGTTTTTTTCGTGTTATGAGGGTTCGTGTTATGTTCGTTTATTCGTGTCGAGATACTACACTAATTTTCAGTATTACTATGGTAGTGGTAGGTAAGACCAGGGTTTAGGGTGGCGCGGTTCCTTTGGTTCACTGATCCGGTTCACTACGGAGGAATCGACTCAGTGAACCGAATTCTTGTTTACTATTCGCGTTGAACATGGTAACGTAATAAATGACTTTGAAAACACATTCTATTTAAGAAGCGCGTGCTACTTGAACATTCTTTACTATACTTCAGCCACTCATTTTGTGTTACTTATGCCACTCGTCTATTTAGTTAAGCAAATGCTACTTATTACATTGCTCTATAAGCCACAGAATATAAATGGGAAAAGTATAACTCACGTATTTGTTGGAACTTTTACACATTTATTTTAAGTTATGAAACAAATATAAAAACAACAACAATAATAATAATAATATAAACGTAGAATTTTAAGAACCTGAAACAAAAATAGTATTTTTAAAAATAATACAATATAAAATAAAACCAATATCAAATAATATTAATAACTCACTATTAAATAGAATGATAGATAAATAACGAAGGAAATTGAATAAAAGCGAAGAAAAATTTGTTGAAACAGCGTAATTTCTATAACAGAAAAACATACTTTTAAAAAGAATACAAACTAAAATTTATAAAAACCAATCGGAAGTAAATACTAATAACTCACTTTTGAATGCAATTGAATGATGAAAAAAAAATTAATATAAACAGGAACTCATAAATTTAAACAAAAAAATTAACGTTGAAAAAGATTTTTTAACATCACAATTGCTGTAAAAATAAATTCACATTTAAAATAAATTCTATTTCACAAACTCATACTACTTAAACTTTTGTTATTGGGAGGCTATCGCCCCCCAAACCCCCCATTTTAATACGAATAAACCAACTCGTTTGTTTTTTAAGCCAATTCTACTTAATATGTTAAAGAAAACGGAATTTTAAAACAAAAAATCCACTCACACAGTCGTTGAAATTATACAATTTTAATAGTATTACCACTACGGTTGAACCAGGGTTTAGGGTGGCACGGTTCATTTGGTTCCTTTTGTGAATCACTTACTCTCGTGAATCGCCCGCCACGGTTCACTTCAGGGGTGGCGATAAATAATTAGTGAATTATCTTCGGGTTGATTAGCTTTGATGGGTTTATGAGTTCCTGTTTATATTAATTTTTTTTCATCGTTCAATTGCATTCAAAAGTGAGTTATTAGTATTTACGTCCTATTGGTTTTTATAAATTTTAGTTTGTATTCTTTTTAAAAGTATGTTTTTCTGTTATAGAGATTACGCTGTTTCAACAAATTTTTCTTCGCTTTTCTTCAATTTCCTTCGTTATTTATCTTTCATTCTATTTAATAGTGAGTTATTAATATTATTTGATATTGGTTTTATTTTATATTGTATTATTTTTAAAAATACTTTTTTTGTTTCAGGTTCTTAAAATTCTACGTTTATATTATTATTATTATTATTGTTGTTGTTTTTATATTTTTGTTTCATAACTTAAAATAAATGTATAAAAATTCCAACAAATACGTGAGTTATACTTTTCCCATTTATATTCTGTGGCTTATAGAGCAATGTAATAAGTAGCATTTGCTTAACTAAATAGACGAGTGGCATAAGTAACACAAAATGAGTGGCTTAAGTAGTAAAGAATGTTCAAGTAGCGCGCGCTTCTTAAATAGAATGTGTTTTCAAAGACATTTATTACGTTACCATGTTCAACGCGAATAGTAAACAAGAATTCGGTTCACTGAGTCGATTCCTCCGTAGTGAACCGGATCAGTGAACCAAAGGAACCGCGCCACCCTAAACCCTGGTCTTACCGTGTTGTGGTGTCAACCCCATTGCTGTGTGTGCAGCTACGCACCTGTACGACGCGCTGCAAGCTGCGTACGCAGTGGTGCGCGCAGGCCGGCAAGGGGAAGGAGGCCGCCAGCCGCTCGTCATTCTCCTGACGGACGGGTATCCCAACGGCCCCCACTGCGCCCACCACGAGCTGCTGCGCGCCGTCACGGCGGCCACCAGCGACCCCGCCACCTCCGCGCCGCTCTACAGCCTGGCGTTCGGCCGCGACGCCGACTTGAACCTCCTGAAGCAGCTGTCGCTGCGCGGCAAGGGCTTCGCGCGCAAGATCTACGAGGCGGCGGATGCTGCGCTGCAGCTGCGCAACTTCTACCGGCGCGTGGCGTCGCCGCTGCTGGCGGACGTCACCTTCCACTACGCCGACGACCAGGTGAGCAGAGCGCCTACGCGACGCCCTGCAGCTGTCGTGCCGCTGCGCAGAGGCGTCAAGTGTGTGTGTGCGCAGGTGGAGGCGTCTTCGCTGAGGCAGGCGGCGTTCCCCGTGCTGCTGGCGGGCGCGGAGCTGGCCGTGGCGGGCGTGGACGTGGGCGTGGGCGGTGGCAGCGGGCTGCGGGCGACGGTGCGCGGGGCGGCGGGCGGGGGCGGGGGCGAGGGCGGGCGGGCGGAGCTGGAGAGGGCGGCGGCTGTGCAGCGCCTGGAGCCGCAGCAGGCGTCGTTCGTGGAGCGCCTGTGGGCGTACCTCACGGTGAGTGGGCGTGGCGTGGCGTGGCGTGAGGGCGTTGTGGGGCCGTGGGCGTGAGCGCTGTGCGTGTGTGTGCGTGTGGCAGGTGCGGCAGCTGCTGGAGCGCGCAGACGGGGGCGACGCGCAGGTGAAGGAGCGGGCGAGAGAGCTGGCGCTGCGCTACGCCTTCGTCACGTCCGTCACTTCGTTGGTCGTCGTCAAGCCAGACGACCAGACGAGCGGCGCCGATCTGCGCGATTCTGTCCAAGCCCCTCTTCCCAGTACAGTGGACGTTCTTGAAGATTGTCCAGAGGACCATCTTGATGATTTGTCGAGGTTAGATTGGGTTAGGATTTTTATTTTAGAAGTACAGATGACCAGCGAATGATTCTTGCAAGAAAAATTATATATTTTTAAAAATATTTTTCAATAATAACTGATCACTACAAATTAATTACTAAAGATACATATGCCCATACTGATTCACGATTTCTGCAACTTTATTACATTTATTTATAATTATAATGTCACCATGTGTAGTAGAGGGTCTCCTTATTCGTACTTATATCGGAGCACCTATTTTGTCGTTAATTGTTACAGCTGTTGTCACGGAAGTGATAGTAGTGAGACGGAAGAAACGTATATGCCCCAGCCTGCAAATTTTTGTCGTCCGGTGGGCAAAAACTTGTCTGCAAGATTAGAAGGTTTGTGTAAGATAAAATATGACTGGTTCTACCGAAAAGATGATCTGTTATGGTTTCTTTGTACATTGAATGTGCTTCACTTTGCTGAAATAGAATTTGCAATTTTTAAAACCATCTTATTTTATTGATTTCTAGTATTGTATAAATTTATATTTATAGTAAATACAAATACGCCAACATTTAGAACAATTTGAAGGCTAATTAATTACGCAAAAAATATTTATTTGCTGTACAAACTCCCTAGTAATTAATGGTAAACTAGTTAAATTTTCAGCTGGTACCGCCACAATCGGTAATCACAAAAACTCATGTCACCATTTAGAATTATTTATTTGCTGATTAATTAGGCGAAAATATTTTTTTTTGCTCTTCAACTTTCCGAGTAATTAATGGTGAGCTGGCGGAATATTTATTCAGCTGACACACCACAATCGGTTACAACAAAAACACATATGACATAATTTATAACTATTTAATTGCTAATTAATTACGAAATTATTAATTTAATTGTGCTTCAAACTTCCGAGTAATTAATGATCAGCTGCCGGGCACGCCCACCGGCCGGTCGGCCGCGCGGTCTGCCCGCGGGCACTGAAACATTGAAATTTCTGCCATACTAGAAAGATAGTTATATATCAACTGCATAACTGTTTCTATACAATTCGAGACTATACCGAGCATCAAAAAGGAAAGTAGCATTAATTTTAACAATGATAGTTAATGTAATTATTTATCATTTGGACTGTATAATTCTAAAGAACCTGTAACAACTATTGTACCACAGTTTCTGGGTTGATGGCCCCCATCTCGATCAGGTTTTTCGTCCAGTTTCCCTGATCTTTGAGCAAATGCTGAGATGGTCCCTTGTTTTGCTTCTGGACATAAATGTAACTTCATTATTTGTGCACGTCTTATGAATTTCAGTGGGAAATATAGTTATTCAAATGATCGTTTTCCATATTATCGCGGCAAAAAGTATTATTCTTTCATGAAGAACATGAGGGTTCAGGGCAGGAATTTATAGCTAATTTACCTTTGAAAATAGATTTTATTATATAGGAGCGAATATTTTGTCAACAGAATTCGAAAAAAACCCTCTCTTTTCTGTATTCAAAATTCGACTAGAATATGGTTTAGGATAGAGATCACAGAATAATGAAAACGTGCACAAAATTCACTTCTGCCCATAGCTCGTCACACGCAGTTTTTAACTGTTTTTGACGTAAATAAATAAATATCTTGAAAAAGTTCAATTCAGACAAAGCACCTGTGTTAGGAACAGTAGTTTTTTCTAACTTTTACACATGAAACAAACATGAATAAATTTAACTATTAGAGTATATGCAGGACATCCAGAAATCAAAGAATGCCTTGTTTACAACGTAGTGAGCTAACTATTTCTGAATTCAGTAATTAGCGATCAAAACTTCTTAAAGTAAAAGAAATGTAGTTAGTTCTTGGTTTAGTTCTATGTTAAATATATTACCTTTCTTAAATATATTTCTTTTTATAAGAATGTTGCCTATATTGTATGAATAACATGATTGGCAACAACCACAAAAATCTTAAGAATTCTATGCCGCCGTCTTGCCATTTTACGAACGACATTTTGATGCGTCAAACAAAGCGTGGGAAATTCGAATTTACCATTTACATTTTTTTTTCAATTTAAAAAAAAACAACAGAGTGCGCCGAAATTGGTGCGAGTACCACTTTCTTTACCGATATTTTTTACATACGTGAAAAAAACAAAGAAAAAAATTGAAGCTATTTCTGAAAGAAAAATTGTTTAAAATTTAAAAATTGCCTACGTTGGACGAAAAATTACGCAAAAATACCCGTTTTTGTAAAACTATATACAACCTTATTTAATGATCTGCTTCTGGTAAGGCTGTCTGAAAACATTTCATTAAGAAAAAAGTATCTTCATAATTGTAGTTGTAGGAAGAGCGCGAAAAATTTTTGAATTTTTACAGTTGAGTACTTCCGTTGCACATCAGTATTATTGTAAAATTGCAGCACACACAAAGCACGCTCTTCGCCAGAAGTCGCCATGTTTACAAAACGTCAACTACGGCGAATCCGGGTACTACAAGCAATTGCAGTATCATAAAAAAACATTTGAGTTCCTCTTTTATATGACATACTATGAAAGCTCTATCTTTTATAGTGTTTGTGCAATAACTTAACAAAAGTGCTACAGGACTTTAAGAAGACGTGCATAATTTGTTCCATGCATTTTCATTAATCATTTGTAATTTTGATTGCAGATTTTGACGTCGCAGAATTCTGCACATGTATGGCAGCCCGACGAATGGCATATGAAAAAGATGAATCAAGCGTCGTCGTGAGTATAGCTGGTTCAGTCATGAGAACTATTATTTTGACCTTAATCTATAACTTAATTGAGGTTGTGTCATGTTCGTTGGGTAACGTTAGAAATGATTCGACGTCATTTCACCACCGTTGGCTAATATGATTTGGCGGCTGTAGTCCATTTTATTTTTATCTCTCGGCCAAATGGTGAATGTTTAAATGAAAACAACGCAAGTTGAAGAAAAGTGAACTTCCAAAGTATATTTATCGAAATATTTATTTTTATTTACTTTCATGAAAGAAAGCGTGTCAAAATGTGTCACTCAAGAGCTGCTTGCCCGCATGGGAAGCCAGGTGCTCCTGCGGAGGCGGGCAGCTTCCCCAGACTCCGCTCCCATTTCTACTCCAAATCCACAACGGGCAGAGAACACGCGCAAGCTGTGTAGGCAAGCTGTACGTTGTGGAGGTAAAATGCAAAGCACGCTCGATGAATATGGCTTCTAAAGAAAACATGTTTATAGGATGTTTTCTACCAATCAGCGGAAATTTGACTTTAACACACATTCAGTGTAAAAAGCGAGTGGATACTTGGATATTCTCTCTGTTTTGGATCTGTTGAAAATGTAGGAGTTAATAAAGTAAAAAATGTTGGCAAGTAAGAATACATTCGAATTAAAGAAATCAAAAAAACACTGCGTCGAAGTGAGACTCAAAAGGTATTTAAACTCCTGAAAATAAAATGATTAAATCGTACATTGCATTGCAGAAAATGGTTAATGAGCGTTTGCATCATTCTGCAATATTCCTCCACCATCGCCCACGCCCCTTTGCCGTCTGTCAATTGCTGTGTGAGCCATACAGAAATAGAATCTCTCTGGTAAAATCATTCCGAAGAGGGAATTTATTGTTAAGGAATGGAAAGGGGTAATCCTTTGACAAAATGAAAGCGCGTCGGTAAGGTGAATCTGGATGAACTGGAACCCCGAAACGTGCCATTGTAAATGGTTTTGGTGAGAGGAAATCATTAGACCACAAATCGTACAGTGGTCACTATCTAGTCTCTAATGATGCAAGACGAGCGGATCATTGTTCGTGCACTGAACCTTTTTTATTAATTTTATTAAAAACATTTTCTTGTAATTTTAATTCTAAAAATTACATTTTTGGGGGAAGAATCCTTCTTGGGGAGATCTCAGGGAAGTTACATTTCGGAAAACTTTGTAAGGAAAGTATGGAAGGGAAATAGATTTTTTATACGAGTATGGGTGAGATTTCTGTCTAACCGGAGGGGACGTATTCTGGTGATTTAAGGTAAGCTATGGAAAACTGTGAGGAAAGATGCATGATGTGGTTTTCTATTGTTTCGAGTTTGAATTCATTGTGCAACTGTTGGTTGGAGATAAACCATGGTTTATAGCCTGTAATATTTTATTATTTATATTCTGTTTTCAGTTTAATTGTGTATCTATAAATAATCCTAGATATTTGATGGGTTTGTTACATGTGCGTAAGTTAATTACTTCCTGATTTAATGTAAGAGGAATGGGAAGATAACATGGTCTCAGGGTGAATATTTTTACAGAAGTTTTGTTGGATTTAATTTTATTTTTATGTTGGAGGCCCAGCTGTAGAGAAGGTTAAGGCATAAATGAAGTTGAGTTTTGTTCTAATGAATTGCCGGATAAATAAATTGCAGTGTCATCGGCAAACAGCGCTACTTTAATTGAGTTGAGTTTGAGAAAGTGTGCCATGAACAGACCGAAAAACGGCAGCGAAAGCAGCGAGCGTTGTGGTAATCTTGTTTTGACAGTTTGAGGGTTTGATCGGCGGTTATTTACCGTGACCGAGAAGGTTTAACCTTGAAGGACGTTGGTGGTTATTTGGATAAGATGACAAAAGTGTACCTATTTCTTGCGTTTATGGGTTAATGCCATGTGTCAGATCTGGTCGAATGCTTGGGCAACATCTAGAAAGATGACTACAGTATGATGTTTTCTCTAAAAGGCGAGGTAGATGTGTTCTGACATGCAAAGTAATACGTGGTGTGTGATAATGTTTCTGGAAATCCGAATTGTTTAACGGGAATTGCGTTGGTGGTGTAAATACGCGTTTTTAAATCTTTTATGAGTATTTTCCCTAGAACATTAGTAAGAATGGGGACTAAACTGATTGGTCTATACTTTTCTAATAGGCTTTCTTTTTTATTTAACTTGAGAGTTGGGAATATAATTGCATGTTTCCATGCTTTTAGAAAATATCCTGTTCGTTAACACGAGTTAAAGATATTTATAACACACGTTACGACTGGAACAGGGATTTTTTTAATAATATAAAATAAATTATTTCATAATGGCTCTGATTTCTTTTGAGCATGTGTATTCAGTCTTGTTGTGGACGGCCATACATTGCTATGTCATTTGATTTCGCTGTTGTTATGTGGGGGAAGGATGCAGTTTTGTTGAATAAGTTGCGAAAGACGTGGCGAAAACTTTGGTAGTTCTGCTTTCTTTTCTGGCTTGATCACTTCCCTTGCGATTGTGTCTAGTGGTGGAATGGTGGCTTTCTGTCGAAGTATTTTTCTTGTGGTAAGGCATAAGGAATTTCTTTTCGTACTTAAGGAATGAATCTGCTGTACTGTTGGTCTTTGCAGTTTTACTTCCTTGTATATTTACATATATACGAAGTAATATACGCATTATAGAGAAAGTTATGAAATGCGGCGGAAAATCGATTTCGAGATTTCAACGGAAATACAGGTTTTGGGGTCCTCTGATACGGAAAAGGTGTTGATTTTTTCAAAACGTCCGTCTATCTGTCTATCCGTCAACAACCACTGGCGCCTAAACCATAATTACGATTTTTTCCAAAATGGATATTCCCCGGCCGATCTGACTCAACTCAAGGCACTGTGATTTTGGAAAACTTTCTTCGGAATTTGGGGGTACTTTACATGAAGTCCCCGAACGTTTTCTCAAAAAAGGCTCTAAATTTTTTCTTTAAATTTCTTGGAAAAATAGAGTAAAATACATGGCGGAGAGGTCGTTTGAGCAAAATGGACTGCGGGTTAAGTTTGACCTAGTTTCTGTACCACTCTCCACCATTCAACTATAGCTCACCTACCAAAACTCACTTTTGATAGGAAGGACCAGCACCTGTGGATGTACGGACAAGTACAACCCGTTGCCCTGAAATAGGGTATATTCATGAATAAGAAAAAATTAATGGTGCTTCCGAATGGCACAGACTTTCCCGTATTAGTTTTCTATTTCCTTGGGTCTTCGCTAGCTATTTGGAATTGCCACATACTCTTTCTTGCCAGCTGCCATCTATCCTAGACAAAAGTACATTTTTTTGGTAATTTTCTTAATTTTTCGGTTTCCTATTGGTAGAACGGAAATATTAAATTTTAGGATATTAAAAAACATAAAAACCTAGTCCTACATGGCAATTTTCTTTTAAAAATTGTGTGCCGTTTTAAAGAAAATTGCGATTTAGCGCTACTAAAAACGCGAAATTTGAAGCTCATTTTCACAGAAAGTTTTTGAGTTTTCAAAATACTTTACTTGAAGTTGAAGCACTTACACTCACAAATATAATAATCTTTACAAATTGCTGGTAATGTGCATACTAAAGATGTGAGAGATCTTAAAAAAAATACATTTATGTAATTTTTGAAAAAACAAAAAATAACTCAAAATAAACTTTAAGTCATATTAACGATTGTAATTAGCACTATCCGTTACAAAAGTTTGAAGAAAAAATTTGCACCCATATATCACAAATTGGCGTTTGAGCTTTTTTGAAAATGCCGGAATGAGCTACTTTCCACAGAAAACAGTTGTTTTCGTGAAACTTTACTTGACATCATTTAAAGCACATGTACTCATAAATATAATAAAGTAAACAATTCCCCGCTAGTGTAAATACTAACGACGTGAGAGACAAGTCAAAAATATTACATTTTTGCAATTATTGAAAAAACAAAAGAATAGACCAATATGGCGTTTCGTCATCTCATAAAATATATTAGGCACTATCTCTACCATAAGTTTAAAGAAAAAAATTGGAGCCGTTTTTGAGAAAATCTTGTTTTTGTAATTTTTTAAAATGCAAATATTGCACGAAATATTGCGGGAAAACAACAAAACTTTTCAAAAAAATGCACATGACCCTAATTAAAGAACTCACTTTGAACAACAAATATTATTTGAACGAAAAATCTCCATCTTCAATTTTTCAGTTCCAGAATGACGTCGACAAAAGTTTTAACATTTGCAATTTTTGAAAATTTAGAGTTATCCGATAAAATAGGACAATGCCACCTTAATAAGTGTATTTTATTCTATTCTTACAAGAAATTTAGAGAAAAAAATTGGAACCGTTTTTGAGAAAATTTTGAAAATGTCGGGGGGTGGGCTTCATGTTAAGTACCCCCAAATTATAAAGAATCTTTTTCAAAATCTCAAAGCTCTGACTAGAACCAGATCGACCGGGGAATATCCATTCTGGAAAAAATCGTACATATGGTTTAGGCGCTAGCAGTGTTCACAGACGGACAGACGGACAGACGGACAGACGGACGGACGGGCGGACGTTTTCCTTTCAATTAGTTTTCGATATCAAGGGCCTACAAAACAGGTTTTCTGGCTACACCACGTGTTTGGGGATTTTTTTCTTAATTTAGCAACTGGTTTTATCCACTTTTTCGTTTTCACGGCCCGGCAATGAATTTTTTCCGCCGAAAATTGACCATTTTTTCGCGTAGCTTTACATAACTTTCCCTATACTACGTATATCACTCCGTGTATACGTACGTATACGGGAAAGTAAAAATCACTGATGGTGTAATTAAAGTTAAATATGAAGTGCCGCAATTAAATTATTTTGAAGGCATCTTGAGGTGTACAGTTCATGTAAATGGCGCAAGCAAAAATTAAACAATTATGAGAATTACAGAGAAGTTAGGATGTTGCTTGCCCTGCATGCCGCTTGCCTTGGGAGTCCCGCCTGGCAACGTGTAATGGCGGGTCGCCACAATTTGCTTTGTGGAATATAATAAACAGTGCTTCAAAAACATTACATTGATACTTTTCGTATAGTCTGGCCAGCCAGGTGACATTAAAACTCTGGAAATACGGTCTGACGTCTTTCATCGCTACGCCCGAACACAAGTGATGGGTGTTGTGGAGAATCCTGCCAACGAGTCTCAGCGACTGACGTTCACCGCTGTGCTTCCCGACGAAGCCTTCATTTCAGGCTTGGAAATGTGAGTATTTAGTAGCGGATATGTAAAGCAGCATAGAGAGTGAATAGCAAGCAGCGTAAAAGTGATTACATAACTGCCCGCTCCGCATACCTAGCGAGGCCCCCACGTAAGGTAATAGTTTTATCAAATCAGTATCGTTGTCAATTCAAAGTAACGTGCATGAAGTGTTTTTGTATCATACATGGAAGTTCATTACATGACAACACAATTATTTAACTCTGAGCAACATCATCAGCCTTATTGGATTAGGCTCCAAGGCCTCTTCCAAAACATTTTAATCTTACCGAACTTCACAATAGTTTCGTTACATTTATGTATATTTCATTGTACCAGATATTACTATGCAGGCAGAATGCCTCCTGGCTCAATTTGTCGGTGTTAATACTCGGTATCCGGCGTGCGGGGGCATTTCTTCCCTCTCCAAGGAAAACGGGCGACTTTAGTATTTTCTGTTCTCAAAAGTTCAGGATTTTTAAGTAATTCGCTCTGAACTGGAATTAAAGTTTTACCTACACTGACTGAGAACGTTCTACTTTTCCAGAGATATCTTTAAGGCTAGAAATCTTTAGACTTACAAGGGTACATGTAACGGATTATGTTTTTTTGAACGCGAAGAAAGAATTATATATTTAGGTTTTTCTGCTTTTGAAAATCATACGATTACCAAGTTTAATCTAATGACTTTGGCGGTCCAATACATTAACAGCGTCCCCATGAGATGACCATGTTGCCCACGAAAGTAATATGGGATGTTTCACTAAAGACTTTAGCTCTTATTGATTTATTCATTCACCTTACTGCTCTGGTTTCGGTGTTAATATTTAGGAAAATAGATCAAATTTTAATTAACAGATTCAAATTTTACTTGAGAAGATTCTATGTGTTTTCTATTGGTCATACATAACATATCCCATTTGATGTCGATTTCTTGCCATTCGAGCTGTAGCTTGTCATTTTCTTGTAGTAACTTGATCAACTGTGAGACAAATTCTAGCACTCAGCCCTTCTAGAAACCTGATAAGGGTGGAACAATCGGTGGACTAGATGAACCCCCAAAAGAAAAAAAACTAGAGGTGCTGCAGAATGGCACAAACTTTCCCGCATTAGTATTCTATTTCCGATGGTCTCCGCTAGCTATTGGCAAATACTCTGGCCAGCTGCCAGCTATGGCCGCACAATGTACATTTTTTGATATTTTCTTATTTTTCAGTTTCCTAATATTAAAAACGAAATAATAATTTTATAATATTAAAGAACAGTAAAACCTTGTCCTAAATGGCAATTTTTTTAAAAAACTCTGAAGCCGTTCAAAGATAATGGCGTTTAAGCATTACTGAAAATGTGAAATTTCAAGCTCTTTTAGACAGAAAATTTTTGAATTTTCGAAAAACATCATTAGCAGCCATTTGAAGTACATCAACTCACAAATACAATAGTGTTTACAAATTGCAGGAAATATGCATATTAACGGTGTGAGATATCTAAAAAAATACATTTAAGTTCTTGAAAAAGCAAAAAAATAACCCAAATTGAACATTACGTCATATTAAAGAGTGCAATGAGCACTATTCGTTCGAAAAGTATGAAGAAAAAATTTGCAGCCATTTATGAAAAAACGAGGTTTGAGCGTTTTTGAAAACGCGGGATTTTGAGCTAATTTTGACATAAAATGGTTTCGAGGAAGTTTACTTGACATTGTTTAAACACTCGTAAATATAATAATGTGAACAATTCGCAACTAATGTAAGTATTGACGACGTGAGAGACAAGTCAAAAAAATTACTTGTTTGTGATTTTTGAAAAAAATTCAGTAATACAATATTATGGCGTTATGCCATTTTGGAGAGTTAATTTATCAATATCCATATCAATCCGAGAGGCTTTATGTAAAGTACCCCTAAATATTAAAGACAATTTTTCAAAATCGCGGCGTTTGGAGTGGAACCAGATCGACGAACCGCTGGAAATATTCATTTTGGAAGAAACTGTACTTATGGTTTAGGCGCTAATGTTGTTCACATACACCGGACACACGTTTTGGACGTTTGGATTCAATTGGTTTTTCAGTATTAAGGAACTACAAAAAGAGATTCTGGCTACAACACGTATTAGGGGAGTTTTTTTAATTTAGCAACTGGTTTTATCCTCATTTTCGTTATCAGAACCCGGAAATGAATTTTTTCTGTCGGAAATTCGCGCAGCATTACTTTTTACATAACTTTCCCTATACTATGTATATTACTCCGTATATACGTATGTATACGGGAAAGTAAAATGGGTGTTAGATACAGTGAGCGTGGGGCCATGCGATTGGCGCACCTCGGCTCAACCATAATGCAGCATTTCTAAACATATGTCCATGCGAGCAATGCTCTCCGTTTATTTTCGTTCTTGCACCATTGTTAACTTGTATGGTTTAAAATGCAGTCGTTTTCTCAACACCCCCCTCCACAGGCGTACGTGGGTCGCCCAGCTGTCGAGAGCACACCGGACTGATGTTTAGGTTAACAAAGCTTTGCTTCACTTCTCTATGTCGTCAGACGCGTGGGGTCGACCAGAGGTTCGGCTGTTTTACCGTACATTCATTGTCAAGAACACGCTTGTGCCACTGATAAACAGAAAGTGTGCAGGGAGGATCTTTTCCATACTTTGTAGGAAAATTATGTGAAGCAGTTGTCACTGAAAAAATACACGCAACGAGCACGCTCGGTGCCGGTAAAGCAGGGACAGGCTCAGGACCGGTAAGTCGTTTACAAATCTTCTGCTAGCGCTTGCGGTGCCGCGAATCTGTACTAGAGTACCACAACAGTCACATGTTGACCAATTTTTCTTAAAGACGCCGCCAAACCTAGGTCTGGGTGTCGTACGAATGAGTTTGTAAGAGCTTTCAAAAATGTAAAGTCCTTCAGCACACTCGATTAATAAAAGTCCGAAAACGGCTTCTTTGCTCGAAGAACCATGGGAGGCACCGCCTGCCCTGTGAGTGTGGTGGAGCGCCGCGAGGAGGCGCCAGCGGAGAAGCAGGAGGCGGCGCACATGCAGCTGAGCGCGCGCCACGCCAACCTCTTCACGGTGGCGCTCCACGTGGCGGCGCGCGACAAGGCCGCCTTCAACCTCACCTACGAGCAGCTGCTGGCG
This sequence comes from Acheta domesticus, assembly GCA_031308135.1. Taxonomy (NCBI): domain Eukaryota; kingdom Metazoa; phylum Arthropoda; class Insecta; order Orthoptera; family Gryllidae; genus Acheta; species Acheta domesticus. Next base: position 221,669,063 of record JAHLJT010000631.1, read on the forward strand.
CGCGAGCAAGGCCGCTACCGCCTGCGCCTCATGCTCGACCCGGGCCAGGTGAGCCCCGCCCTTTTCACCCCCTCACCCCCCTCAGCCACGCCCACTCAGCCAGGGACTGGTGCCTCTTGCAGGTGGTGCAGCGGCTGCTGGTGGAGGCGCGCGTCCGGGACTCGGCCCCTCTGACGCTGGTGCGGGTGGCCAAGCTCCGGGCAGCGGACAGCGAAGTGGACGCCGCCGCTGAGGGGCCCGACGACCCGCTGGCCACGGTGAGCGAGGCGCGTGGCGAGGGCTGGGTGGGGGAGGGCGGGGGGCTGAGTGGTGCGGTGGTGCTGTGCGCAGGTGCAGCGCCAGGCGCCGACGGAGGCGCTGGTGCGGTGGGAGGCGGACGAGGGGGCGCAGCGCAGACTGGCCACGGGCGACGGCGTGCGGGGGCTGCTCGAGGTGAGGCTCAACGCGACAACTTCCCTCTTGTCAGCGCCCAAAGATAAAGCAATTCTTCGAAATTTATAGACTGCAAATGATTTAATTCCTCAATAATGAATTGCTCTTAAATGTACAAGACGAAGCAAATGTAACCTGCATTTTTTATGACTATAAATGATTAGAAACTAGTGACTGTAAATGAAAATAATTTCTATTATTAGAATAAATTTAGTAAAACGCCATTTCATCACCAGGTTCAGTACGATATCGAGCACACGGACAAGTCGCAACTGCTGATGAGCGAAGGAGGACATTTTGTCCATTTCTTCTCCCTGCCAGAGAGTCACTTACTTATGCCAAAACATGTCATCTTCGTGCTTGACATTGGACGTTCAATGTACAGCAGCAAGATGCAACAGGTAGGCAGTACGAAAATGAAAAAGAATAGAACTAGTGCAGTTACTAATCATTGTAAATAAGAAGATTCTTAATACGAGTTCTACACAAGTTGCATCGTACATTCAGTTACCACCAGTGGCTTTCTCGCGTTGCTATATTCCTACGAAATGCCGGCTGCTTCCAGATGAAGAAGGCGATGCCAGCGATCCTGACGGGGCTGCGCGAGTGCGACGCTTTCTCGCTGCTGACGTTCTCCGCGGAGGCGCGCGTGTGGGTGCGCGGACTGGGCTTCGTGGCGGCGACGGAGGGGCAAAGGAACACGGTGGTATCCGCCACCAGCGACGTGCTCCTCGAGGCGCAGGAGGTGGTCGGGCAGCTGCAACCTCAGACAACCTCAGGTGACTTTAAAATCCCTTCTTCATCTCAACCGCGCGTGAGTGCGCGGACTGGGCTTCGTGGCGGCGACGGAGGGGCGCAGGAACACGGTGGTGGCCGCCACCCGCGACATGCTCCTCGAGGCGCAGGAGGTGGTCGGGCAGCTGCAACCTCAGACAACCTCAGGTGACTTTAAAATCCCTTCTTCATCTCAACCGCGCGTGAGTGCGCGGACTGGGCTTCGTGGCGGCGACGGAGGGGCGCAGGAACACGGTGGTGGCCGCCACCCGCGACATGCTCCTTGAGCCGCAGGAGGTGGTCGGGCAGCTGCAACCTCAGACAACCTCAGGTGACTTTAAAAATTCCCTTCTTTAATTCGTGCGTGTGGTCGTATCTGATGTAAGGAATGAATTTTGATTGATTCGAGACCATATTTTATTGCTTTGTTAATACAAGGTTTTCATGTGCTTGCATCGAGCGACTTTTTTGTGGTGGCGGAAGAGGTTGTCAGGTAGCTGCAACCTCAAGTTACTTAAAAAATCTCTTTATCACCACTGTGGAGCCGTATCTGGTATACGGTATGAACCATGATTGATTCGACCCCACATTTTATTGTAAAAGGAGATTTTCTAGTACCCGCAACGAGCGATATTTTCCTCCCGGCCACGGACGTTGTTCGTCAGCTGCAACATAGAACTTCCCGGTTAGCTGAATTACCGTGATATCACTTGACGCCCTGTGTCCTCTTTGTAGATAACAAGTGTCAACTAGTGGTGCTATACAATGTCACAGACTTTCCCGTATTAGTTTTCTATTTCTTTGGGTCTTCGCTAGCTATTCCGAATTACCACATACTCTTTCTTGCCACCTGTCATCTATCACTGCCAAAAGTACATTTTTTTGTCATTTTCCTAATTTTTCGGTTTCCTATTGCTAGAACGGAAATATTAATTTTAGAATATAAAAAAACACAAAAACCTAGTCCTAAATTGCAATGATCTTTTAAAAATTATGTGCCGTTTTGAAGAAAATTGCGTTTTAGCGCTACTAAAAATGCAAAATTTGAAGCTCATTTTCACAGAAAATTTTTCAGTTTTCAGTATACTTTATTTGAAGTTATTTGAAGCATTTACACTCACAAATATAATAATGTTTACAAATTGCTGGTAATGTGAATATTAAAGATGTGAGAGCCCCTTTAAAAAAATTACTTATGTGTAATTTTTTAAAACAACAAAAAAATCCTCAAAATAAACTTTACGCCATGTTAAAGAATACAATTAGCACTATCCGTTCGAAAAGTTTGAAAAAAAGTTGAAGCCATTTATGAGAAAATGGCGTTTGAGCGTTTCTGAAAATGCGAAAATTTGAGCTAGTTTCCACAGAAAACGGTTGTGTTTTCGATACATTTACTTGACATTATTTAAAGCACATGTACTCATAAATATAATAATGTGAACAATTTGCCGCTAGTATAAATATTAACGACGTGGGAGACTGGTCAAAAAAACTACATTTTTGCAATTTTTGAAAAAAATAAAAGATTACAGCAATATGACGTTTATGGCATCTCATAGGGTACATTTAGCACTATCCCTACCAACAGTTTAAGGAAAAAATCTGGAGCCTGTTTTGAGAAAATCAAGTTTTTGTAATTTTTTAAAATGGCACATATTGCACGCATTATTACGCGAAAACTACGAAAATTTTCAGAACTATGTACATGACCTTAAACAGAGAACTCACTTTGGAGAGCACATTTTATTTGAAGAAACAATGTCTTTCTTCAATTTTGTAGTTGGAGAAAGACGCCGAAAAAATTCAAATTTTCACAATTTTCGAAAATTCAGAGTAATCCGTGAAAATCGAACCTTTGCAATGTTAATAAGTGTATTTTACTCTATTCATACAAGAAACTTAAAGAAAAAATTTGGGGCTACATGTAAAGTAAAAATCATACCACCTATGGAACTCGATTCCCAGGTCCTCCCAGTCAGAGGCACTGCAGTGACATCTTCGCCTTTTTTTACTTTCCCGTATACATACGCAGACATGGAGTGATATACGTAGTATAGGGAAAGTTATATAAACCTGTGCGAAAAAATGGCCAATTTTCTCCCGAAAAAAAATTCGTTGCCGGGCCGTGATAACGAAAAAGTGGATACATCCAGTTTCTAAATTAAGAAAAAAATCCCCTAACAAATGGTGTAGCCAGAACCCCTCTTTTGTGGGTCCTTGACACCGAAAAACCAATTAAAAAGAAAACGTCTGTCCGTCCCGTCTGTCCGTCTGTGAACACTGCTAGCGCGTACACCATACGTACGATTTCTATACCTAAAACCTCACGATACTGAACCACACGTACGAATGGATATTCCCTGGTCGATTTGGTATAGTCAAAACTTTGAGATTTAAAAAAAAATCTCTAAAATTTGGGGGTGCTTTACATGAAGCCCCCCGGACATTTTCAAAATTTTCTCAAAAACGGCTCCAAATTTTTTTCTTTAAATTTCTTGTAAGAATAGAGTAAAATACACTTATTAAGGTGGCATAGGTCCGATTTTCACGGATTACTCTAAATTTTCGAAAATTGCAAAAGTTAATTTTTTTTCTGGAACTACAAAATCGAAGATAGAGATTTTTCTTCTGTTGTCCAAAGTGAGTTCTTTCATTAAGGCCATATACATTGTTTTGAAAAGTTTAGTAGCTTTTGCACAATATTGCGTACAATATGTGAAATTTTAAATAATTACAAAAACAAGAATTTCTCAAAAACTGCTCCAATTTTTTCTTTAAACTTTTGGTAGGTATAGTGCCTAATGTATTTTATGAGATGACAAAAGCTGCATATTGTTCGATTCTTTTGTTTTTTCAAAATTGGAAAAATGTAATTGTTTTACTTGTCTCTCATGACGCCGTTAGTATTTACATTAATCTTGATTTGTTGACATTATAATATTAAGGAGACAATGAACTTTAAATAATGTCAAGTAAAGTTTCTCGAAAACGCAACCATTTTGTGTGAAAACTAGCTCAAAATTCCGCATTTTCAGAAACGCTCAAACGCTATTTTCTCTTATATGGCTACAATTTTTTCTTGAAACTTTTGTAGCGGATTGTGCTAATTACACTCTAATATGACGTAAAGTTTATTTTGAGTTTTTTTAAAAAGATATACAAATGTGATTTTTTTGAAAGTCTCTCTCATCTTTAATATGCACATTACCAGCAATTTGTAAAGATTATTAGATTTGTGAGTCTATGTGCTTGAAATAACTTTAAATAAAGTATTTTGAAAACTCAAAAATTTTCTGTGAAAATGAGCTTAACATTTTTAGTAGCGCTAAAACGCAATTTTCTTTAAAACGGCACATAATTTTTAAAAGAAAATTGCCTATTAGAACTAGATTTTTGTGTTCTTTAATATTTTGAAATTAATATTTCCCTTCTACCAATAGGAAACCGAGAAATTAGGAAAATGACAAAAAATGTACTTTTGGCGGTGATAGGTGGCAGATGGCAAGAAAGAGTATGTGGCAATTCGGAATAGCTAGCGAAAACCGAAGGAAATAGAAACTAAAACGGGAAAGTCTGTGGCATTCTGTAGAACCACTAGTTTATTTGTTGTTTTACCTGTGATGACAATACATAGTTCAGTTACATTTCACTATACATATGTTTGATGACTTACAAACTAATCTAAAATTAAACTTGGCTTTGCGATTGAGGAAACCTAATGGCCACCTCTAATCAGGGTGCGATTCGGTAAATTCTTTGAAGAATATGTGGAAAGGGTACTTATTTCTGATTCTTGTGGAATAGGTGGGGTCTCTGGCTAGGTTGAATCCGGTTAAATTCGGAATCTGCATTAAGTTGGAGTAGAATTGAATGGATAAGTAAAGGATGTGCTGAGCTATGGGTAGGAGATTGAATTCTTTATGAAGCTGTGAGTTAGATACGAACCATGGTACGTAGGTAATTGTCCTGAGGAATTGATTTTGGATCATTTGAATTTTGTTAAGGTTTGTCTTAGCTGTATTTAGCCATATTGGGCATGCATACAGTAGGAGGTGTCTAACCATTGTTTTATATATTGCGAGTGCTCTGTCATATGGTAAGTGTTTTTTTTATTATTGGCTTTAATTGTAATAGTTTGTTTTTAGCCTGTAATACTTTATTGTGAATGTGATGTTTCCAGTTTAATTTTGTATCGATATTTTGTCCGAAGTATTTTATTGGCTTGTTTGCTGGGTGCCAGTTTATTATTTCATTGTTTAATGTTAATGGAGAAGGAGAGGTGTATGGTCTAAATGTGAACATTTTAGCTGCTGTTTTAGTTGGGTTAAGTTTTTATTTTGACTTTGCTGCCCAGCTTTCAATTAGATTTATATATATTTTGATTCTATTTTTGATTGCTGTGAGTGAGGTTCCAGATAAATAAATTGCAGTGTCGTCAGCAAACTGGGCTATTTGTATGGAGTTCAACTTCGGAATATGTGCTACATATATGTTAAAAAGAGTGGGTGAGAGAGGGGATCTCTGGGGTAAGCCTGCATTTATTATTTTGGGGTTTGAATGGTGATTATTGATTGTCATTGAGAATGTTCTGTTTTCTAAAAATTTCTTTGTGATTTCTGTTAGATAATATGAGGTACCGCTTTTTTAAATTTTGTTTATTAATGCTTGATGCCAGATTCTATCAAACGCTTGTGAAATGTCTAAAAATATTGCTATTGTATAATCCTTTTTTTAAAATGATGAATATAAATGTTCGGAAATTCCTAACAGTTGATGTTGCGTTGAAATCCGTTTCATAAAGCCGAATTGTTCTTTTGGTATTACAATTGTAGATATTATGTATTTGGACAGTCTTTTTAGGATTTTTTTAAATGTTTGATAGAAAAGGTAGTAAACTTATTGGTCTGTAACTGTTGACGTCTGTCATGTTTTTATTCGGTTTGGGAACTGGAATAATAACTGCATGTTTCCAAGTAAACGGGAAGTGACTTATTCTAAGACAAGAATTGTAAATGTTATTTATATACACTATTGCTGGTAAGGGTAGCTTTTTTAGTATCATCTTATTTATTTTATCGTGTCCTGGTGATTTTTTATTTGGTTGTTTTGTGATTATTTGTGTGATTTCTTTTGAAGATATGTATTGGATTCTATGGTGTGGACCATATACTGGTTGGTTTGATGCTGTAGTGATTGTTTTATGTTCGGGATGGGGTTGAGTTGAATTGTGAATGTTGAGGCAAAATACGTGGCTAATTCTTTCTCTTTTTGTATTGAAGTGTTTGCTTTTCCTGTTGTTTGATTTAATGGGGGGGATTATTGTTTTCTTATTTAGTATTTTTTGGTAAAGAGCCATATTGAATTATTTTCGAGTTTTGAGTGGAATTGTTGGGCGTTGTGCTTTTTAATTAGTCTTTTGACTGTATTAGTAATTATATTCAGTTCGCACTTTATTTCTGGCGTTCTAAATTTAGCCCACAGTCTTCTTGTTTTGTTTTTTATTTTTATAGCATGTAGTATTTCCTGAGGCAATATGGTGTTCTTATTGTATTTGGATTGTTTTTGTGGATTTATTTGTGAAGTAAGCAGGATGGACTGTATTAGTGTGTTTAGGTAAGTTACGGCATTTTGTATTTCAGTTGGAGTATTTAATATTTTAATTTTGGGAATGGCACTACTTATGTTGTTCTGGAACTTGTACCAGTTAATTTTGAGCGTATTGAATTTGGGAGTTGGGCATGAGGTGGAGACATCTGTTGGGAAGTTATTAGTACTGGTATATGGTCCGAGTCTAGTTCAAAAACTGGAGATGAATAAAATTGGGTGGTAGAGTCAGTAATTCCTATGTCGAGAATATCTGGATTTCTGAGTCGATCATAAGGGTAATATGTAGGTTCTGTTATGGATATTATTTTTAGGTTGTGTTGACTTACTATTAGTTCGAGTATTTTTCCGTTCCGGTTGTTTGCTTGACATCCCCAGTTGATGTTTTTGGAATTAAGATCTCCTAATACTAAAGTATTTATCTGTGGTTGAAATAAATTTGGTAGATTCACATAAGCTATTTTCGTTGTAGGGAGTTTGTAGGCTGATACTATGTTCCAGTCATTTTTATTTATTTTTAGTCATATTGCTTTGGTTTCCAAACCAGGTGTGTGAGCGATATTTATCTGGTGGTGCTCTATTGTGGTCTTTACTGCTATTACGATTCCTCCACCGTTGTTCTCTGTTCTGTCTGATCTGTGCAGTGTGTATTCCGGAATGTAAAGTTTATTTCTTTCTTTAAGATGGGTTTCAGTAATGCATGCTACATCTATTTTGAAGGAATGCAGAAAATGTATTAGTTGTTTTTTTAAAATTTAGGATTCCATTTGCGTTCCAGTTTAAGAATGTTAAATTTCTAGGGAGATGCACTGACATTATGATTGCTTACAAACGATGTGACTGAGTTTTGGATTGCCGAGATGACGGTGGGGATCAATGAGTTTATGAAGTTTACGATATATGAAGTGATTGTATTAATGATTGTATTTTTTAGGTAGTTGTCTGATAGGGAGGCTTGAGAATTGTTTAATGAGAGGGTGTTACGTTGGTTTGAGGAGATATTTTGATTATGATTGTTTCTTATTTGTGTGAAGTTTTGAAGTGGTTTGGTCCTCGGTACGTTTGGGAAGTGAACTAGTGAGTCATTTGAGTGGAAAGGTGTTGAATTCTGTTGATGGGGATTTCTATTTCTGAAGGTTGAGGTGGAAGTTTTCTTTTCATTTATTTCTTTGAAATAAGAGCAGTTATTACTTCTAATATCCGCACGGTGGTTTCCTACAGTTAGCACAAACATGCGTTTGAAGTTTTTGTGGGCATGTTGCAGAGTAATGGTTTCCTGAACAGAAAGCACAGTTAATCTTATGATTACAGTTATTTTTTGAGTGACCGAAATCTAAGCATCTTTGACATTGTAGGGGGCCGTTGGGCCTTCGTCTTCTTTCTGTTGTCACTCGATGATAGCAAATTTGATTGATGGTTAATATAGTTTCTATGGGGTTCGTTTCCACTAAATTCAGCTGCTACGGCCGGGATGGGATTATTGTCTTTTTGTAAACGAGTTACTTTTTTGATGGATGGGTGGCGTTGAGTGAGGTCTTGAATTATTTCCTGATCAGAGATTGATTGATTTATATTTTTGAAAGCCACTGAGAATTTTTTATTGGTAGGGTCTCAATAAGAATGAAAACTTCTTTGCGTTTATATTAGATATTTCACTATGTTTCTGAAGTCGGTTATTGATTTTGCAACTACTCTCCCTTTATTATTTTTATTCTCGGCAACGAAATTTGAAGTCACTTTATATTTTAGTTCTTTAATGAATTCGTTATTGTTTGTAATATTGGCTACAACTATTGGAGGAATTCTGTTGGTGTTTTGAGTCTGTTCACTGATATTTTCTCTTAAGTAGTTGAACCTATTGTCATCTTGTTTAGACGTTAACTTATTTAATTCACTGAAACTGTTGCCTACAGGTACATTATACATATAGTTTAAATGGTGTGCTTAGTCAGATGACGCACTATCGTGACTGGTATCCGCACTTATTCTCTTTGCGTCTTGATGGTTTGAATTGTCACCCACGGACCTTTTTCGCATTGTTCCGTTGCCTGATGACTGGATGTTGAGCCTGTCTGGTGCTGTTGCCGTGTTGAAGGCTGTTGCGTGGTGGCCGACCTCACTGCTTCCCATGTTGGGGGTTGGAAATGGCGACGCTTCCATGGCTTCGCCGTCTGCTGCGATGTGGTGTAATGGAGACACTGTTCCGTTGAATGAATAATTGTTATCGCAATTGACTGCATTCAGAGCTTGGCTGATAGCCTGCCCTGTTGATGAGGGTATGTCATAAGACGTATACTAAAAGAAACAAACAACTCGCTGAACACTACTAAGTAGAACCTTCACTAGGAACTGAAACGATAAGGAGCTCCGCTCTAGGGATCCGCTCGGGTCGGAGGCTCCTTCGCAAAAGTGACATCTTCGCCTATGCGATTACACCAGAGTGACCCAGCACCTTATGGTTGCAAGCTCGCATTCGCTGAGCGCGTTGCTGACTTTGCTCCGAAGTGACCCAGCGCCATCTGTTCTATGCTCGCAATTGCTGAGCGCGTTGCTGGCTTTGCTCCAAAGTGATCCTGCACCGTGTGTTGCAGGCTCGCATTTGCTGAGCGCTGTGATCGCTATGCTACGAAGTGACCCATTGGCGTCTGTTGCAGGCTCGCATTTGCTGAGCGCGTTGCTGGCGGCGTACCGAGCAGTGCGCGAAGGGCGCGAATCGGCAATGGACGGAGCAACACGGGAGCCCCTCATCCTCCTCGTGTCGAGCGGCCAGGAGATCGGGGCAGAGCGCAAAGAGCTGCTGCGCGCCGTCACTGGCGCCACCAGCGACCCCGCCACCTCCGCGCCGCTCTACAGCCTGGCGTTCGGCCGCGACGCCGACTTGAACCTCCTGAAGCAGCTGTCGCTGCGCGGCAAGGGCTTCGCGCGCAAGATCTACGAGGCGGCGGACGCTGCGCTGCAGCTGCGCAACTTCTACCGGCGCGTGGCGTCGCCGCTGCTGGCGGACGTCACCTTCCACTACGCCGACGACCAGGTGAGCAGAGCGCCGACGCGACGCCCTGCAGCTGTCGTGCCGCTGCGCAGAGGCGTCAAGTGTGTGTGTGCGCAGGTGGAGGCGTCTTCGCTGACGCAGGCAGCGTTCCCCGTGCTGCTGGCGGGCGCGGAGCTGGCCGTGGCGGGCGTGGGCGTGGGCGGTGGCAGCGGGCTGCGGGCGACGGTGCGCGGGGCGGCGGGCGGGGGCGGGGGCGAGGGCGGGCGGGCGCCGCTGGAGAGGGCGGCGGCTGTGCAGCGCCTGGAGCCGCAGCAGGCGTCGTTCGTGGAGCGGCTGTGGGCGTACCTCACGGTGAGTGGGCGTGGCGTGGCATGGGGGGCGTTGTGGGGGCGTGGGCGTGAGCGCTGTGCGTGTGGCAGGTGCGGCAGCTGCTGGAGCGCGCAGACGGGGGCGACGCGCAGGCGAAGGAGCGGGCGAGAGAGCTGGCGCTGCGCTACGCCTTCGTGGCTCTGTCCGCCGGGACGGAGTTGAAATCTGATGGGAAGATGACTTTTGCTTATGGATCATGTTAACTTCTCCAAAACAAAGTGAAAAATTTATAATATGTGGTAGATAGTAAATGTGATTCTTAACTGTTTTTCGATGATATACCCAACGGTATATTTGCAACATATTATACCTCAAATTTCTGAAAATGTCTATATTCACTGATACATATTTTTTATAAACCAAAGTAGACATTGTGTACATACGACACAATCAGCAATTACGTAACAAGGAAGTAAATTGTCATATCCCTTAGCAGCCCTTGAAGAAGGACCCATTTACGAAACTCGTCCACACTATTATGGGTCTTCACTACATCCGCTTCCGTTGAAATTCGTCCTAGCCGACGGGTAGTTATAGGTGTTTAATTTCAATAAAAATCAATTTTTAATGTTACATTTATTTTTGTGGTTACACTAAATCTGGCCGTGTCATTGTTTCTTGGCCTGTGCCAAGTGTTAAATAAGTTGTAACCTCTGTTTTTTTCCTTTTTCTTTGTTTTCTTCCCGACTTGCCTACAATGGACGCTTCGAACGTCTAAAATGTGCCAAGAGAAAACTCAATGTATCCCCACTGTGCATTGCGCTCTTTCTACTTGAAGAGGAAAGACGAGTGCCACTACTTCAGCCTCTCGTTCACTCTGTCGTTGGCACGAGCTCGTTCATTCTCTTGTTCTCTCGGTTTTGTAGCATCTGCCTCCACTTTGGTGTTTCTAGGGAGAAATAACTGTTATTGGAGTTGCTCCAGGGCAGAACAGGGCGCATTCGCATGGACCACCCGCACCGGCGCACCGTGAGCACCTTGTGCAAGCCAGTCTTTTTAACGTAGGTTTTTATTTCTTGGCGGGTGGGGGCTTGTCTTCACGATGGAATATCTCACGGTATTTAGCGTCTTTCTCGGCCGTTTCGCTAGGAGTCAATGATCGTGACTGTATCGAGCAGTGGTGGCGATCATGCGACACGACCGAAAACGACGCGAAATACCGTAAGATATTCTATCGTGAATACAAGCCCCCACCAGGGGTCCGTCACTTATACTCTCTGGCCCCCACGCTCCAAGAAATAAAAACCTACATATAGAAGACTACCTTGCACAAGGTGCTCAGGATGCGCCGATGCGGGTGGTTCCGCAGCATTACATAACTTATCCTATATTATAGTGCGAGTTTTCTAATTCTGCCGCTCAAGCCCGTATGGTCACGATGAAATATCACACTGCATTTCGTGTCTTTCTCGGTCCTGTCGCTACAAGTCGCATGATCGCAAGCACTGCTTGATACGGTCGCGATCAAGCGATATCTTGGCTCACAACAGAGAAAGACGCGAAATATCGTGACATAGTCCATCGTGTAGATCCTTCAGGGGCAAAGTTACAAAAATCGCAGTATACGTGTATTACTCCGTATATACATAAGCAGGGGCGGGATTTCGGATCTTTTATTGGGGGGGCAAATTTGGACGCTATTATAAATATCAAAATATTCGTTTATATGCTTTAAGTTAATTAATTGTGCTGCAATTACACACATTGCTTTCAATTTTGTTAATTATTATTGAATGTTATTAATTATATTAGTTGCACACAGCGATGAGATTCCGCATTGTTACTTGAACGGTTCAAACTGTTAATTCAACGATACATTTTTACTTTCCCGTATACGTGCGTATACACGTATATACGTAGTATAGGGAAAGTTATGTAATGCTGCGCGAAAAAATGGCCAATTTTCGGCGGAAAAAAAATTAATTGTCGGGCCGTTAAAAGAAACTAGTGGTGCTACAGAATGGCACAGACTTTCCCGTATTAGTTTTCTATTTCCTTGGGTCGTCGCTAGCTATTCGGATTTGTCACATACTCTTTCTTGCCAGCTACAATCTATCACCGCCAAAAGTACATTTTGTTTTTTGAATTTTCTTAATTATTTCGGTTTCCTATTGGTAGAACGAAAATATTAATTTTAGAATATTAAAGAAAACAAAAACCTAGTCATAAATAGCAATTTTCTTTTAAAAATTAAGCGCCGTTTAAGAGAAAATGTCGTTTTAGCGCTACTAAAATTGCGAAATTTGAAGCTTATTTTCGCAGACAATTTTTGAGTTTTCAAGATACTTTATTTGAAGTTATTTGAAGCACTTACACTCACAAATATAATAATGTTTACAAATTGCTGGTAATGTGCATATTAAAGATGTGAGAGATCTTTCAAAAAATTACAATTATGTAATTTTTGATAAACCAAAAAAAAAACACTGAAAATAAACTTTACGCCATACTTAAGAGTGTAATTAGCACTATCCGTGACAAAAGTTTGGAGAAACAATTTGCAGCCATATATGAGAAAATGGCATTTGAGCGTTTCTGAAAATGCGAAATTTTGAGCTACTTTCACAAAAAACGGTTGTGTTTTCGAGAAACGTTACTTGACATTATTTAAAGCACATGTAATCGTAAATATAATAATGTGAAAAAATCGCCGCTAATGTACATATTATCGACGTGAGAAACATGTGAAAAAATTTACATTTTTGTAATTTTTGGAAAAAACAACCTATAGAGCAATATGGCTTTCATGGCATCTGATAGAGTATATTTACCACTATCCCTACCAAAAGTTCAAAGAAAAAATTTGGAGCCGTTTTTGAGAAAATCCCGTTTTTGTAATTTTTTTTAAGTGCACATATTGCAGGCACTATTGCACGAAAACTACTAAAATTTTGAAAAACATTTACATGATCTTTATGGAAGAACTCAATATGCAGAACAAATTTTATTTGAAGAAAAATCTCTATCTTCAATTTTGTAGTTGGAGAATGACGCCGAATAAAATTCAAACTTTCACAATTTTCGAAAATTCAGAGTTATTCGTGAGAATCGTACCTATGCCATATTAATAAGTGTATTTTACTTTATTCATACAAGAAATTTAAAGAAAAAATTTGGAGCCGTTTTTGAGAAAATTTTGAAAATCCTTGGGGGGCTTCATATAAAGTACCTCCAAATTTTGAAGAATCTTTTTCAAAATCTTAAAGCTGTGACTAGAATCAGATCGACTACGGAATATCCATTTTGGAAGAAATCGTACGTATGGTTTAGGCGCTAGCAGTGTTCACAGACGGACGGACAGACGGATGTTTTCCTTTCAATTGGGTTTTCGGTATCAAGGACCTAGAAAACAGGGTTTCTGGCTACACCACGTGTTATGGGATTTTTTTCTTAATTTAGCAACTGGTTTTATCCACTTATTCGTTTTCACGGCCCGGCAATTAATTTTTTTCTGCCGAAAATTGGCCATTTTTTCGCGCAGCATTACATAACTTTCCCTATACTACGTATATCACTCCGTGTATCCGTACGTATACGGGAAAGTAATAATTGTCTAGTTGGATTTGAATTTGTGACTAATGTGGGTGGCTTGGCAGGCACTTTTTTTTCATGCCACACGCAATTTTTTCTGTTTTTCGATTGCATTATCTCTATTGGGGACCAGATAAATTTTTGAAACAAATACTCCTGAAAGGTCACTATAGTAGCAAACCGCTGTATACATTTCGAAGTGTGACTCCAAGAGGATTTAAAAAATTCGTCAATATGTGCAAAAAGTGTATCTTTTGCAACCGTTTTTTAATTGTTTATAGGTGAGAACAAAATTTTTAATTGTGGTACAAAATTAGTCCATAATTAGTAGACAACAATGGATTAGGTGATTTTGAATTTCTGAAAAGTGGGGGTTGTAGGTTGACGTCAAGCTAGCACCCCCACTTTTGAATGTCGTTTTTTATTGGTTTATAGTTGAGTAAAAATTTTTTATTTTGGTACAAAATTAGTACGTAATTAGTTCAAAATTATAGGCTAGTTAATTTTTTATTTCTGACAAGTGGGGGTTGCAGCTTGACGGAGGTCCGGCTTTTGCCGAGTCGGCAATGCCGACGGCTCTTTGCTCTCGACTTGTCTTTTTGATGAACCCTGATATACACTGTGGTACAAAAGGCGTTTAATAAAAGTAAATATATTCCATTTTAATAAACGAAAATATATTAAGCGAGAGAACAAATGGCCACCTTACAAGACGCCGTACTATTCAGCCCATTCACTAATAGCGTTTTCCATTCGTTGCACTGAAACCCACCCTAGTGCAGGGCAAATACGTCATCGCTCCGCAACAGTGCTGCCCCACACGCGTGAAGGGCAGTCGTGGGGCAGCCACGAATGAATAATATTTCGGAACTGAGTCGGTGCGTGTACGCTAAGCAATGAGATTATAGACAGCTGTTCTTCGTCTGCCACACTGACAGAACTCGAAAAATATGAATTTTTGATTTGTGATCGTTGTTATAATTTTTATGATAATTATTGTTATATTAACACATCTTGTACGAAGTCTTTGGTAATTGTTTACTCCTTAATTCATAAAGTATTAACGTGTGATTCTTTATTTAAAAACTACTGAAAATTTCAAAAGCGAATCTGTGGAAAGTTCATTTCTCGAGATTTGTCAGTGATTGATTTCGAACATAGTACACTACATTTCGAACCGAAAGGCTTCTGCAGAATTATTTGGTTATTGAAAACTATAAAAATATTAATATAAGCATTTCCGCTTGCGCATGCAAAAAACTGTTCTTAGCACATTGTATATTTGGATGATTTTGTAAGGGGATAGGTTTGATAAGTAGCACTGAATTTGTTAACATGCAGTAATTTACGGTTGAATTTTACGAAAACACAAACTGATTTTCCGAACTTCGAGGAACTCACAAAGTTATTTTAAAGCATTTCTTGTAAAACATGGTATACTCCATTTATAGTGTCCCTATGTGACAGGAGATCCTCAATTGCCTTTACAATTACACCACGAATCCAAATCAACATTCGTAACTTCCGTACCTAACCTCAAAATGGCCCAGTGCAATGGACTGCACCGTCGAGCTCGTCAGTGCAGGTTAGGGCGCCCCGAGTGCACCCTGGTTCCGTGTCATTGTGCGAATGGAACATGGGCTTCTCTGCACTGGTGCGCCCTAGCGGCCGAATGGAACACGAAAGCTGCCCTGAGTGTGCACTGGGTGCGCACCAGTGCGGCGAATGGAAAACGCTATAAGTTCATGTGCACGAATAAAATTACAGGAAGTAAATCGATTCAAGCGAAAACAATGTTATCAGAATATTATTGGAAATATTATGTTGGTATTGTCTTGGCCCAATTCACGTCTCTTTCGAAAGAGAAATACACAAGAATAACTGACTTCGACCCACTTCTAGATAAAAACCTGTAATATACGCCGATAGTTCTTACGATCTCGCACCGAAGGATCGCGGGTTCGACTCCCACCTTGGGCATGATTGCATTTCTATTCGTCCTTTCACTCCCTATCATCACCATATCATTTCATCTTCACAGTTACCATAACGACACAATTAACAAATAACAAAAAACAGACATGCAATTCCATGAAATCCCGCGGTCTAGTTATTAGAATCGAATAAAGATACATAATTATTAATGTCACTGCAAGATCTCAATTGCATTACTGCAAGATCTCAACTGAGCTCTTATTCTTATGACGTCGCAGAGATGTCATCGTCACCTATACCGAAATCCCTCTGACTGAGGACTAGGACAGTGGTCCGCATTCATGTTGGACAAACATTTATTTCACAGCTCGCAAAAACAATTTAAAAATGAGAGAACCAAATGGGTGGACAACAGGCTTATTATAATTAACGACTGATTTATTTTGCTCTCTTTTGTCCCTGTCACTCACAGCTGTCGTTAAGACATTTTTAATTTTATTATTAATAATAGAGTATTTATTTTGGTCTATAAGCAAAATACTAAGAATCAACTTTCCACTCCATTTACAAGACATTTCTCTTCACAAATATGAATGAAACGAATTACGTGTGAATAGTACCGATTATAATGAATCGTACCGCAAGCCGCCCACTGTTTCCTGACACCTCTTTCAGCTCCTGTGAGGTTGGTCATTCCGATAAACTGGCCTGATTTAGGTGGTGTGTGTGTGTGTGTGCGAGTGAGTGTCGTGGCGTGAGAAAGCCCGCCACTGACCCCACTGATCTACAGTGCCGAAAGGACACGTACTGTGGATGCGTTGAGGGCTCCGAAAGAACAGAGACTTCGTTCTCTCTTTCGCGTAAGTTCGAAACTGAGTAGGAAGTACAAGATGTCAAATCTACCATGATTTTACGCATGAAACTGTTTAATTTCTAAGTAAATATCATTTAAAAGTAAAATATAATTGAAGATGTTTTTTTTAGTACGGGATATTCACAGTAACGCTGAACATTATCCCGCGCGTTTTATAATATTGAACTAAAGTTTGCCAATTTATTTAAGCAGTATGGTATTATCTTAGCTTAATAAAATTATTATTCCCTTAATTATTATTAAAATTCTTCTGAAAATACAGAAAAAAGTAAATCTTTTTTTACATAAACTTGAATGCAATGTCTAAATATATTTTTTTAAATATGTCCCAACATTGGGGGGGCAGTTGCCCCCCCTTGCCCCCCCGAATCCCGCCTCTGTACATAAGTATTCGCGAAAGTAAAAATGTCAGGAAGTCTACTAGACTTGTAGACTCCGTGAAAAATGTACATTGGACGTGATTGATGGCAGCAGGCAAGTGTACGTCCTAAGTCTGAAAAGCTAGCCGAGACCAAAGGAAGTAAAAAACTAATACGGTAAAGTATGTGCGATTTCTGTAGCACCTCTTTTTTCAATGCTATAAAATGAAATCTTTTTGACAATATTTCCGAATAACATCCTTTTACTGATGCAAAACAAATTTTTAAAACTCAGGAGCAAAAATTTTTGGTTTTGAAATGTTGCCTACCGCTAATTGGTATTATTCGTCATTCGATGTATACTTGTAGACTAGGCTACAATACTTGTAGTAAAAGGTTGTCGAAGAGATAGTGGAGCTCAAGAAAACGTGTGAAAATTGTACTTGTCATCGATATATCTCACTTTTTTGTCACTATCTCCACATTATTTAAAAATTTTGAAGAAATGTATATTATAGAATGTTATGAGACACTTTTTAGGATAAAAAATGAGACTACTCCAACATTATCATGTCGAAAATCAATTTTAAAACCTTTTTTTTTCGATTTGATTTTGATGCCAAAACTGGTTGACAAATATACTTTTAAAATCAACTAGTTTTCCCATCTCTACAATTTTTTTAGCCTGATACATGGAATAGAAGTTGAGAAAGAAAAGAAAACGTGAAAAACGTTTCTCATTGTATTTCTGTAACAGATTGCCTTAGGAGACTGTTTTTTGGAAGGGAAATTTACAGCTTTTTTTGCCTTTCAAATGAGTAATGTGATTATCCATTTGGTCTGGGGGCATTCATCATCTTATTCGGTTCTATTCTTTTCTTACATTTCATTCGGAGCCCTATTTGCCCCAGTGGTTGCCAGTGGTGTAGAGCAGTCATTCACCACCTTGCATGGGGTAAAAACCCAATTAAATCAATAATAACAGGAGAATAACTCAATGGATACTTACTGAATACACATTTCAGAAAAGAAGGAAGAACATAAAAATGAAATCTTGAAGATGGTTGTAAAAAATCCAAAGAATCAGTGATAGAATAAAAATTTGTTCCTTGAATTATATTTGAATAATCCTTTTCTTTCTGAAACTTAGATTTAAGTAATAAATATATTTGTATTATATTAACACTTATGTGGACATATCAGTCTGACAGGCACCAAGTGAAATTGGTTTATGCAATAATGGATGATATGAGTGGGTGAGAGCGTTGACAGTCATAGCAGCTTCCTCCCTGACCCTCTTCTATCACTCAGACGAGTTTTGTTTAATTCTGCTAAAGCGGTCGGCATTTAAGGGACATTTTTGGATATCGTGGGGGTCTGTTTTTCCATTCTGTATGTGAGACCATTTGTTTCTCTTAGTAGTGGTCTGTGAGATGGGTATTTCCATAAACGCTCTTGGGTGGTTTACTCAAATATTTAAAATAATATTTTTTCTTTCAAAATATTGTAATGGATTGTCCAATTCCTTTGAACGATCCCAGCTGAAGAAGAGAAAAAATTTGAACCTCACTCATGCTATGCTTCGTGTATGCTAACTTACTGAAGGGTCTAACTGTGATGTCTCTTTAGACAATTGATTTAATTTTGCAGAAGTTATTGGTGAATTGATGAAAAGAAAATTAACTTGTTGGGACAGTATAAAAGGACAAAAATGATTCCTGATGAATTCCTTGCTAGCCCACAAAGACCAGTGGGATCAACACTGTACGTATTTAGAGAATGGAGTAGGCTGTACAGATTTAGAGGCAATTTCAATGTTTTACAACAATTAAACAGTTTTTCAATATGATCAATGTTTTTCAACAATTTCAATGTTTTTTAAAAATTTCGATCTTTTTAAACAATTTCAATCTTCAACAATTTCAATATTTTTCTATTAGCTTCATGTTTTTATAAAATAATATATATTAGAATACTCCAAAGAAATAGAAGAATTGATTGAAACATGTCCATAATTTATTTTACCTTTACATCCCACGTTCAACGCCCAATACCAAATGCTGGTCTCTGAGACCGGTGTTTCTCTTTGCATTATAAAAATCATGTTTCCATATAAGTGTTAAAGAAATTATATATATGTTCGTATTATATTCTTGTATATATATACTCATATTATAAAAAAGAAAAATATTGTGATTTTGATTTTTTTATATATGTGTTTATTTTCATTTTAAGAAAATGAAAGATCTTTTCTTATGTATTTCATATTAATGATAATTTTGATCTTTGAAAAATATAATTCTGATACTATCAATATTAATTATTTATTAATTTCATAAATTTAAATGCATGATTTATTGCCATTTATTTAATACTGTAATGTATTTTATATCACTTGCAATTACACACTAATAATAATAATTCTTATTTTTCTTTCTCCCCTTCGATGAGTACCATGGCTTCACCCATTAAAAAGTCCATTTCTTCTCCTTGCATTTCTTTCCTCTTTTCTTGTTTTCCTAGTAACTGATCTTAAACATTTCATTTTGGCAGTTTTCAAGCTTCTGACATCCTTTGCATTCATTACCAATTTTATTATATATTTTGAGAATACTTCTGTGAGCATTCAAAGTTAAACTGCATATTCTCATATGGCCAAAGCTTCTCTCTATCATTTTATAAAAGTTTTTTATGATTAAGTGCTCTTTGCTAAGAAAGCTAGTATTTTCTCATGTTTAGATTCCGATTGAATGATTAAACATTTTATTCCCATAACAATGGTGAATCCCTGATTTTCTCTTTTAACCAAGCATTTTAGAGTACTGTTATACAACAGAGGCTCTCCAAGTCACCTGACAACTTTGAAGGGTTCAACATAAAATTAATTATAAGTCTTCATTAAATTATTTAATTCTCCTGTTGTATTATCAATAAAATATATCATATGTAAGTAAAAATGTTAAATGGAAAAGGGGGCTCACAAAAGAATTTGGCCCCTGTTCATTTTTAGGCTGTGTACGCATATGAGTCTATTAATAGTTACAGACAATTGTACATGCTCTGTGGTTAGCTACAGGGGAGGATCCAGCCAATCTTGGTGGAGGGTGGGGGAGGTCATGGATTTTTGTTAAATAATGAACATATTTGTTATTGTATTGCATATTATTTATGTACTGTAGATATAATACTATACAATATTATTATTTAAATATTTAAATTATTTGAACATAAATATTTAAATCAATTTTGCCAACAAAAACTCTTGTTGTTTTCGGGTGGCCCCCATGCCCCCGGTCCCCTGGATCCGCCAATGGTTAGCTGTCTTATTGTTTCGTAACATTAAGATTTCAGGAGAGTACAATCAATCATTAAATGAGAAAGATGGAAGAATGCCATTAAACATATGGAAGAAATACAACCTTTTAGTTCAGTATATAACTCACTATGGTATTGATAGATACATTTGGATATTTAAAAAAGTAGATACTCGTTAGCCATATTCTAAAGATAAAACACAAATAATTTGAAATTCCAAAATGGTTCACTTGAGCCTTGCTTGAGTTAATTAATGCTCTGTATATAAAGTGTATAATATTCATAAAAATTGGGCCAAGAAACAAGATTGTAAGTTTCTAATTCCCTTGAGAGAATGTTCAAAAAAATGTTACAAATAATTACAAAACCAATTTTTAAAATATTGAGAAGGCAATTAAAGTTGATACCTTAAGTTCCAGAGATTTTGTAAATTCAATCACAGTTTACCTACAATGATGTTCAACAAATACTAAATTTGGAAAGGAAATCTCAATTGCAACTGGTCTGGCAATCTAGTTTGAATGTGTGCATTCATGCAATTTGAATCCAACTGCCAATCAAGATGTATTTGTTCCTTCAAATATTTTGACTTCTTTATAAATCTATTTGTATGATTAAAAATAAATGTTTATTTTTAAAATTGAAGGAAAACCAAGACCCAGTCATAGTTAGCTGCAAGGTTTTAGTTCATTGTACAGGTTATTTTATTAAACAACCTTGTTTAACGAATCCAGTGATTTTGTTTCTATAGATCAAGGTAATTAAAGGTATGGTAATTAAAGATAAAAATGGATTTAGGAAATGTCAATCAACCGAATCCCATTTTCGACTTTCACAAAAGATATCACCTAAGCTCTTGAGGTCAGAGAGCAATAGATGTGATTTATGTAGGCCTAGATTACAGATAGGTTTTCCATTTGGCACCATTTAATATTTTAATAGGAAAATTGGAAATAAAGATATAAAGGGAATAAAGAGATATAAAGGATAATTTATTTCCAAGGATTTTGAGCTAATAAATTCAAAATAATTTATCAAGTACAAGCTGTTATGAAGAGCTTTCGTCTTATCTTGAACTTCAATAAAACACAAGTACTTCCACTTTGTAGTATTTCTTTTTATTATTGCAATGCTTAGAACATAGATTCTTGCTTATTCTCCTTTCGTCCTACGCAGCTCAGGACAGCACGACTTCCTTGTGTACAGGTAACTTCTGTAACTAATAAACATTTTTCTGTTTTCATGGTAATAACTACCTTTATCATTGTTAAAGAGTATAAATAAATACAATAACTCAATTGTACTGAAATATCATCAGTACATGTTATAATAAGGAATAAACACTTTTTTTACTGTCAGATAATTGTCCAGCATTTTTAAATATAGATATCATTTAAAAGAAAGAGAAATCAAGTCCAATAGCTGAATAGAAGAATCTAAATAAGGTAATGTTACTTCAGGGAGCCATTTATATTTAACATTTTCATTAATGATCTGAAAGCTGACATAATCAGATACTCAAAAAATATTCTATATATAGATGACTGTTAAGATTTTAGAAGTTCCAAATATACTCAGGGTTGGGCAAAATACTTTAAATTTAGAATTCAAATACTTCGCCAAAATACTTTGTAAACAAGTATTTAAATACATACTTAAATTACATTAGGTTTTGAATAGCTAAACACATACGTATTTAAAATACTTCAGATACTCAAAATACATTTAACACAATTGCATTATAACTTTTTTATTGCAAGAATATATTGTAAAATATTGTCAAATGCAGTAAATTACCAATTGACAGTCATAAATTTCTGAACAATAACTAAAATGTTTCAAATATAAAACACTTTCACTTCTACTTCCACAAAATATAAAATTCATTTCACTTCAAATTCACTTTTCACTTCACTTTCAAATATAAAATATCAAAAATAAATTTAACTCAAATGAACCAAATTTCCTTTTAAAATGACTACTTTTTCAAACATATCATCAGACAATAAAACTCTAGTTGACGAATGCCTAAAACACGCCAAGGAAAACTGTTATTGAACTGGTGCTGAAGAACATAAACTAGTGTTATAACAAGGAATAAACACTTCTTTTACTCTCGGATAATTGTCCAGCATATTTAATGGTTTATACAGATCATTTAAAAAGAAAGAGAAATCAAGTCCAATAGCTGAAAGTAGATTTTATTATTGTTTCAATATTAATGTTTCACTGGCAGAATCAAAAAGAAACCTGTTATCTTCATCTGTATTTAAAATATTTCTTTATGTATTTATTTTATTTATTTATTTGTTCAAAAACAGTAAAAACCGTATATGACGTTTGGGGAAAGAGATTATTTGCACACATTTTCTTGAGGCCCAGAATTAAAAAAAGCAATATTTGAAAAACTAGAAACAAGAATTTAGAAAAGAATTATTATTTTAGAAAAACAAAAATTTGCAAAATGTTTGTTCCCGAGTTATAGAAAATCAATCTCAGTGGTAAATGAACTGATTTGATTTTTCTGCATTGCTAACAAAATAGTAATGAACATCAATTCTACTCCTACAAGCATTGCTCAACAAAACATGCGCACAATGAAGCTACATTATGTCCAGAAGCAAAACAAGGGGCCATCTCAGCATTTACTCAATGGATCAGGGGAACTGGACAAAAACCTGATCGAGATGGGGGTCATTGACCCGAAAGCTGAAGTACATTACTTGTTACAGGCATCTTAAATAATTTTTAAAAATGTATACAATATAAACGTAAACTAATTCATTATATATCATTGTTTTGTTAAAATAAACATTATTTTTCTTTTTGACGATCAGTATAGTCTCTAATTGTATAGCAACAGTTTTGCAGCAGAAAAGATTTTACTTTTAATTTAAATTTGTGTATTTGGGATATAGATTTAGATAAAAGATTAAATAAATTTAGAAGTATCTGTGGCATGATACAAAGACATCTAGAAAATAAAACAAGGATAGAAACTAGAATAAAATTCTTCAACACAGTAGCTGTGCCAGTGTTAATGCATGGAGATGAAGCAAGAGTAACATCAAAAAAAGATCACTCTAAAATCCAGACAGCTGAAATGAAATTTCTGAGTAGCACTCTAGGTTATAACATTCTAGATAAAAAGAAAAACACAAAGATAAGAAATTAACTGGGGGTTGAACCACTGCTAGTGGAACTGGAAAGAAATCAGAAAAGATGATATGAACATCTTATATGAATGCCCGATAGCAAACTACCAGCACTCGTAATGGACTACAGATGTAGAGGAAGAAGAGATGTAGGAAGGCCCAGAAGGAAGTGGACACTGGAACAGGTTCTTTAACTTGGAGTGCAGAAGAATGTTTAGACTTTTTGTATTAAATTTTAATAAATTTTTCAACTAAATGCCACATGAATACACTAGATGTTAAACTATGTACATACAAAAAATGAAAATAGTAATAAGAAGTTTTTACTTGTGCCTTAAAATTGTTAGTATTTGTCTCAACTTAATGCCATTGTAATATAAATAAATCCAGGACGTAAATAATGTATGTACATGGGATTATAAATTATATTGTTATAGTAGTAGTAGTAGTAATAATAATAATAATAATAATAATAATAATAATAATAATAATAATAATAATAATAATTATGTCACGCTGTACCAAGATTCCTCGAGAAGAGCTGGAATAATTATTTTTAATAAAAAGCTCAGGGTTCAAGCATTTAAGAGGACGCAGTTCGGGTTCGTCTGGGTGGAAGTAAATGGAGTTCGGTTTTACAGCTGCTACTTCCCCCATGCAACACGAATGAGAAATTTGAGAGGGCTATTGCTGAGCTTGAAGCTAGCCTAACGTCAGCAAAAGGTGAAACTCTTATTGGAGGTGACTTCAATAGTAAATCTCCAGAATGGGGGGAAACTAGATCAGATAAAAGAGGAGCAATTGTTTGCGAGTTTGTCGCAAGAAGCGACCTAGTCATTCTAAATAACGGCGGCAAGTATACCTTCCAACGAGGGAATGTTTCCTCAATCCTGGATACAACCATGGGCTCCACAAAGAGTAGGAACGTCATGGATTGGGAGGTACTTGAGGACGAGTCATTTAGCGACCATCTGTACATAGGATTTTCTGTCGCTACAAATCAGGGGTATAACTCTGATGCAGTTAGATATAACAAAGACAGTGCTGCCTGGAATGTAAACAGGTTAAATGCAGACAAAGCCAAAGAATCTTTGGAGGAATCTAGGCTGATAAAGAGTATTGGCTGGACGAGAAACGCGGAATCCCTTGAGGAAATAGTCAGGGAAACTACAGACATAGTGGTAGCCGCGTGCAATGCCTCGATGCCCAGATGCAGAGGCCCTAGGAGCAAGCTTCAGGTGTACTGGTGGACGCCAGAAATTGCAGAGCTCTGCAAGAATTGCGTCAAGGCGAGATTAGCGACGAGAGCCAGGACAAATCACTCCCTTAGAGACCAGTATAAGAAGTCTCAAGAGAGAGATTAAAAGAAGCAAATCTGCTCAAGAGAGAGATTAAAAGAAGCAAATCGAGATGTTGGAGACAGCTTATAGATGACGCCGAAAACGACCCTTGGGGCATGGCCTACAAAATAGTGACGAAGAAATTAAGAGCGGACAGTAAGTCGCCTGGATTAGACGACCCACCCTGGGTGAAGAAAGTAATAGACGACCTCTTTCCTACTAGAGATCGCTGGGAAAGACAAAGACCGAGCGGCTTTTCCTTTGACGGAAAAGACCTGTTCACTCTAGAAGAACTGCGGAAAGCAGCGGCGACCTTGAAATGCGGGAAAGCGCCGGGTTTCGACATGATCCCGAACGAGATGTTGAAGATCGTGACTGAGCAATACCCGGAATGCTTATCGGTGTTCAATTGCTGCCTTAAGAATGCAACATTTCCCATGCGTTGGAAGAGACAAACTCGTTCTTCTCTGAAAGGGAAATAAACCCGAGAATCAGACTTTCTCTTTCAGACCGCTTTGCCTTTTGGATACCATGGGCAAGCTACTTCAGGGTCTAATTCTATCAAGACTCGAACATCTAGGGGCAAACTTATCTCCCAGGCAATACGGCTTCCGGAAGGGACTTTCGACAACGGATGCCATCCTGAAGGTGATCAGTATTGCAGAGACAGCCAAGCGCGGTGATGAGAAGAAGAAAGGATTCTGTGCGCTAGTAGCCATAGACATCAGAAATGCTTTCTGTTATGTCGCGCTGGTCACGGCGCGCATAAGTTTGGATGTGGCGCGCTAGCATAAAGGCAGCGCGCCCTGACGGGAGCCGGCGGCGGCAGCAACTAGTTACGGCCACGGTTCGACAGGCTCGAGGCAGGGAGCGAGTCTCGCCGCCGGACGCCGGCCCTTTAAAGGGAGCCGGCCTACACCCCGACAGGCAGTTGGGAGTGAGCCCTGAGAGCACCACGGATAGCGTACGCGCCGAGCCGGAAGAGCCAGCCGCCGGATGAATGTCGTCGTGGAGTAACGACTACAGCAGCAGCAGCAGCAGGGAGCGTCCAGAGGCGGACGCGTCACCGAGTCGGGCATTGGAGATTGCCCGGGATACGTGGAACAGGGCATTGGTGATTGCCCGAGATGTGATGGGCAGGGCATTGGAGATTGCCCGAGAATAGCAGTATGGCTGATTGTGATTGTAACAGATGTATTAATAAACTATTGTTAAAGTTGCGTGCGAGGTTTATTTTATGGACATAACACTTTCAACTGCCAGATGGAGGGACATCATTGAAGCACTGGTAGACAAAAAGGTCCCAGAATACCTCCTTAGGATGATTGAAGACTACCTTCATGAGAGAAGTATAGTCTACTCGGACTCCTTCGTAATCGAAGACGAGATGACTTGCGGCGTACCCCAAGGGTCTAGACTGGGTCCATTCTTATGGAACGTCATATATGATAGTCTCTTACAAATTGACACTCCATCAGACACCCTGCTTATAGGCTACGCAGATGATACTCATCTGTCATAGCAATGACACAGACTTGCTGGAGATGAAAGTGAACGAAACCCTTTTTAGGGTTAAAAGGTGGCTTGACAAGAGACTTCTACACATGGCTGTGGAGAAAACTGAAGCCGTGTTGATCACTGACCGGAGAGCATTCCGTTCCCCAAACATTCGATTGGGGGACGTGAACATCAACTGGAGACGCCACATAACTTATTTGGGAGTCGAGATCAACCAGCGACTGAGCTTTGGTCCGCATATTAACAAGACTGCAGACAAGGCAGCGAAGACATGCTCTGACCTCTCCAGATTGATGCCAAATGTGGGTGGTCCAAAAGAGGCGACACGGAGAATGATTGCTTGTGCAGTTCATTCCAAACTGTTGTACGCGGCCCCAGTGTGGGCCGATAAACTTGGTAAAGCGTGTGTAAGATGGAAGTACACGCAAGTACAAAGGAGACTTGCGCTGAGAATAGTGTCTGCCTACCGCACGGTCTCTGACAGCGCAGTAAGGGTACTGGCCAGTGTACCTCCCGTAGACCTGCTGGCGAGAGAGCAGAAGATGTACCAAGAACGTAAGCTACCAGACCCCTTTCGCGACGGACCTCCGCGCAGGACGAAAGAGGACATAAAGAAGAGAGCACGGACTTCCCTCCTGGCAGACTGGCAAGTGAGGTGGGACAACGACACCAAAGGGAGGTGGACTTACACGATGATACCACTATCGAACCGTGGATCAGCAGAAGCCTCGAGGAAGTTAATAATTACCTTTCCCAAGTGTTCTCAGGACACGGCAGTTTTAAATCCTATTTGTACAGATTTAAAAGAGCGACAGATTGCAAGTGTGAAGATGACGATGCCATGCACACTATATTTAATTGCATGGCGTGGGATATCCAGAGAAGACACCTAAACGAAGCCTTGGGTGCGGATGTCTCCCCATCGAACTTGGTGGAACTCATGCTCCAATCAAGTGAACAGTGGAGCATAATTCAAGAGTTCCTCACTTTCGTTATGAAACGGAAGGAAGAAAGGATCCATAGTTAAGTGCGGTTGCAGCCCAGCTAACCGCCTGTCTCTCTGCCACGAAGTAATGTCTCGCGACGGTTTCCGTGGAGAGAGGCATGGGCACAAGAGGAGAGTGGTTTTTTAGTGGGGGAGGGTCCCACACACCAGGGATAACCCACCTTATCCCTGACGGTGCATAATGCATTTTCCCCCTCGTTAAAACAATAATAATAATAATAATAATAATAAAAATAATAATAATAATTAGTTATTCACAAAAGCCCTGAAAAATCCAGAAGCCCTACCATCATTTTTAACTTATGGATTAACTTATCTTATCCCGAAATCCAAAATTCCCAGCTCTGACCCCGGGAAATATAGGCCTATTACATGCTTACCAACATTATACAAAATACTAACTTCAATAATAACAGATAAGATCTATCAGCACCTTGAAGACAATAACATCCTGGCCGAGGAGCAAAAAGGCTGTAAGAGGGGGTCACAGGGCTGCAAGGAACAACTCATTTTAGACGCGGCAGTCTGTGGACATGTAAAGAAAACAGGAAGGACGTTATATACAGCGTATATTGATTATCAAAAAGCCTTCGACAGCGTACCTCACTCCTGGCTAATTGAAGTACTTGACATGTACAAAATCGACCCATTGATGGTATCGTTTTTAAAGACCCAGATGCAAAGGTGGACAACCGGATTACATATTTGCACGCAAAATGATTATGTTCATGCAGGAGATATAAGTATTACACAAGGAATCTTTCAAGGAGATTCTCTGAGCGCTCTATGGTTCTGCCTTGCTATGAATCCTCTATCGACTTTATTAAATAATGAACAGATGGGCTACAAAATCAATAGCAAAAACGATCATGTACGCTTGTCCCATCTTCTGTACATGGACGACTTAAAATTATACAGCTCCACAAAAGAATAGCTTGATCATCTGCTCGACACCACTTCAAAATTTAGCAGTGACATTGGAATGCAATTCGGTGTTGAAAAATGTAAACTAAATGCAATGCGGAAAGGAAAGTGGCAACATCAAATGGATTACATCCTTGAAGAAGGAAACGATAAACAAGAACGAATTCATGCCATGAATCCTGAGGAATATTATAATATCTTGGATATTTACAAAGATCTAATGTTGACCAAAAAATTACTAAATCCAACATATCCCAGGAATTTAATATACGCCTGAGTAAAATTCTGTAAACTAAACTCAGTGCTGGCAGGAAAATTAAAGCTATAAATACATATGTAATTCCAGCGCTGACCCACAGCTTTGGTATTGTCAGATGGACACAAACCGAACTTGATGCATTCAATATGAAATGCAGAATACTGTATACCAAATTTAGATGTCACCACCCTAAAAGCGCAGTTGAGAGATTCCATCTACCTAGGTCTCTGGGAGGACGGGGTGTCATAGATATTGTGAATCTCCACTACCAACAACTGGAGAGACTGCGACAGTACTATCAAGAAAAGGCTAACAGAAGAAAGATACATCAGATTGTAACATACATTGACCGGAAAATCACACCGTTAAACTTGAATGATGAAAAAATGAATCTACAAGAACGAATACAGACCAATGAAATGAAAATCAACAACTGGAAAGAGAAGCAACTTCATGGACGCTACCCGTACCAGATAGAGGGAGAACGGATGGATCGTAAGGCATCAATAAAATGGTTGTGCATGGGAGAGCTTTTTGCTGAAACAGAGGGCTTTATAACAGCTATTCAGGATCAAGTAGTAGCAACTAAAAACTACCGTAAATTTATCCTGAAAGACACAAACGTTCGTGAAGACAAATGGCTATGTGGAAAACAAAGAGAAAATATAGACCATATTGTCAGTGGATGCAGTTCTCTAGCATCTTCAGAATATACAAAACGACATGACGACGTTTGTAAAGTGGTTTATCAGCAACTATGCCAAAATAATGCCCTTTTGATGGGTAACAGAACACCATATTACAAATACACTCCTGAACCAGTCATTAACACAAATGATCACAAAACGTACTGGAACAGGTCCATCTTAACAGATAGGTCTGTATTATCTAATAAACCGGACATTGTATGGCATGACAGGAAAAAGAAGAAGGTGTATCTGATCGATGTCGCTGTCCCGCTAGCTCACAATATCTCAAAGAAAAGGAGTGAAAAAATTCTAAAATATCAACCATTGGCAAATGAGATAAAGGAAATTTGGAGCGACGTAGAAATGGTGACTATTGTACCAATTATTCTAGGTGCCACTGGTGAATTTCCGAAGTTCCTTCATGAATCCCTGGCTGAACTACAACTTAAGAAGGGGCTATACATCCAACTGCAGAAGATTGTCATACTAGACACATGCAACATCGTGAGGACGTTTCTAAACCTTGATGGTTGAGCCAGTGCTGATTACGACAGATGAATCGTGTATCTCTTGTTCATGGTAACCGAGATGCATGTGTTGAAAGAAGTGAAAAGCAAAGAAACAACAACAATAATAATAATAATAATAATAATAATATAATAATAATAATCTGTTGAACGTGTGACCATCCCACGACGCTTTGGCGGTAGAGGCTTCGCTGACATTAACACCATGATCTGCAAGCAGGTTGAGAGCCTCAGAAAGTTCTTTCACGAGAAATCCACAACATCCAAGCTACACGCAGCAGTTTGTGCAGTGTGTCTGTCTGTGAGAATCGTTCTGTCCCAGTACAGCCGATAAGAATGATTTTCCAACACATCCTCCGGGTTATACTCATATTGCGAAACTCGTGCTTTTAATGGACACCATTAAAATGATGCTAGTCAGACGTAAACCTTACGGCATTCAGTATCCAGCAAAAACGTGATGCGTGGATGGCAAATCCTATTCACGGAAGACATCCAAACGAGATCAGCCAAGCACATGTCGATACACAGTCGTCGAACTACTGGTTGGTCTCAGGGCAGATCTTCCCTGAAACTGAAGGATTTATGGTTGCCATACAAGATGAAGTTATTCCAACACGCAATTACAGAAAATATATACTGAAAGACCCAAGTGTAAACGATGACAGCTGCCGATTCGGTTGTGGACAAATTGAATCAATACAGCACATTACATCAGGCTGCTCACATATAGCTGGATCGGAATACAGGAACAGACATGATGCAGTAGCAAAAGTAATCCACCAAGAATTGGCCCAGAAGTACCAATTATCATCCGAAGCACGAGTTCCGCACTATGCGTATAACCCGGAGGATGTGTTGGAAAATCATTCTTATCGGCTGTACTGGGACAGAACGATTCTCACAGACAGAACTGTCATCTGCAATAGACCTGATATTGTTCTGTTCAATAAAGAAAGCAGGTGTTGGCACATACATTCCATATTCATATTTGGCGCCGTGGCGGGAGATTGGTTTTTAATAACCATCTTTGGCCCTTTATTGCTAGCTCTGAATTTGCATTTTGAACGTACCGCGTCGGACTTATAAAAAAATTCCCTCCAAAACCGCGCGCTAGGCGCTAAAAGAGCGGGTGTATAAAATTCCTTTGTTTTCTGTCGAAATTGCATACGTCCTAGAGTCTGGTCGTAATAGTTTCATCTGTCTTCGACAGGGGGCAGCACTTGCTGGGGTTTCGTCCCAGGCACTGTGGGGCAGAGGAAATTATTAAAGACACACTCGAGCTCCGTTTTAACCAATGACAGCATTCAATTCACACAAATTCAAACAGCGAAACAGGTTTTTCAAAGTAGTCGCTCCGCCCAGTGAGCGAGCTTCAGTGCGCTCGCATTAACGTTCATTGAGAACAGTTTAACTTAGCAAGGTTGGCATACCTGTCGCCTTTTAGAAAGCCTTTCAAAGTGAAACAATCTTTTCGCGGGAAACGCTGCATGGATGAGCAAATTTGTGTAATACAGATTAAAAGAAGGCATTGCTTTTCGTGTGAGACTCAGAGATCGAACGAGCGAACGAGCATAGCAGAACAGTTCGTCTCGCCGTAACCAAAACTTTTGACCGCTCTCCCACAAAATTGAACAATAACCCAAATCTGAAAAAGGAGCTATATCGCCGCCTTAACAGCAGGCAAGTCGACATTATCGATGTCTCAATTCCAAACACTTCCAATCTTCAGTTGAAATATACAGAAAAGAAGACTAAGTATGTGGATCTCTCAGAGTCTATCCACCAACAATGGAATGCTTGCAAAGTGACAAGCGTTCCAATTAGAGTTTCAAGTACTGGAGCCATCCCGAAGACCATGCATCAAAGTCTCAAGGAATTAGATCTTCCTGAAAACCTATGGAAGCTTATGCAGAAGGTTACTGTCATCTCAACGGCCAAAATCGTCAGAAAATTTATAGGAAATCAACGTGAATAATTAGATTCAAAATTATAACCATAATTTGTATTATGATTATGTTAATCTATACATTTTATGTAATCGCCGTAGAGATACGAGATGTAATATGAAAATAATAATAATGGGGGTTGGTAGGCCTGAACTGGCATGTTAACACGCGCGCTGTAACAACTCCTGGATTTTTGGGATTTACGACGGAAAAACATCGCTGTTGGAACGCTAGGTACATGGAACGGCCTAACATCTGGCGATTTCAGAGATATAAGCGTCAAATCTGGAGAGTTATTTGATAGATACCCCGGGTAAATGGCGTATTGCTATATCAAGTGACTCTAACACGGAAGTAGGCCGATTGGGGGGACAGTCTGCCACGCGACCGGCCACGCGGGCGACCTGTGGGGGAGGGCCCCAACAGACGCCCCCGCACGAGATGGCCGCGCCGCTACACGAAGCGCTATCTGGCGGAGCTGCCATGAACCCGAGCGCGTCTGCAGCGCCATCTAGCGGCCAAGGCCGGGACGATGACGCCCCCGGCGTGACGGGAACTTCGAAAGGGGATGCCAGAAGCGGAGTGTACTTAGCTTCGCGGGCAGATAGCGATAGCTGTGAACTCAACCCGTTTGCGACGAAATCAAAGCTGCAGAGGACTCCCCCACCATCTCCCACTATCATGGAGGTGGCACTGGAATATGGCGGCGAGAAGAGAGATGGCGAGGGACCCGAGATTGAGAAAGAGCCAGCGGAAGCCATGACAGCAGCCGGCCTACTACTGAGCAAATGGGAGAATATCCAGAAATTGGAAAAAGACTAGACCGAAATAATAGAAGAATTAAACAAAAATCTTAAAACGATGGAAACGTTCATGCTAAAAAACAACCCGAAGAATGTCAAAGAGGCAATGATAAAAGCTCGGGAGAAAATTGATTTCTTACGGAATGGATGGCATAGCGCCCTAGAAAAGAATAGAGAGTTTGCAGAGACCCTGCACTACCTCACAAAACGAGAAGAGGACGACAAGAGAAAAGAGAAAAGACCGACTCCGACACCGACACAAAGAAAAAGAGGGAGGCGCCTAGCCCACCAGAAGAGAGTTACAGACGAGACAAGAAAGACAGAAGGAAACAGTAGAGGCAATGGACGCCAACACAGAGGCAACAGAACATCAAGGAGAAGGAACGACAGAAGGGGACTCAACGGAGGGGTGGATGAAACCACCAGAGCAGAAGAAGAAAGAACAAAGAGAAGAAAAAAGAAAAGAGAGAAAAAAGCGGAACAAATCAAGACGAGAAATAGACCCCTAAACCAGGCGATTAAAGTGACTGCTAAAGACGGACAGACATACGCTGACATTATTGAAAAGATGAAAATTCCAGTAAATCCAAGTGAATTCAACCTGAATATAAAAAAGATGAGAAGAACACAGAAAGAAGAACTCTTAATAGACAAAGAAGGGGATTTAACCGACTTTAATAAAGCACTGGTAAAGGCTGTCGGGGAGAGTGCAGAAATAAGTACACTGACGCCAAAAACTATGTTGGAAATTAAAGACATTGATGAAACTGCCACCGTCGATGATATAACAGCAGCCATCGCGAGGGAATTAGAAACTCCGGCCGAACAACTCCGTCAATCATACCGGCTACACAGAGGGTCTGCAAGAACCCAGACAGAGACAATTCTGCTTCCCACAGATTCAGCAATGAAACAACTGAAGAAAGATAGAGGTAGGATTAAAATAGGTTGGATTTACTGTAAAATACGTGAGAAGCAACAACTAACAAGATGCTTCAAATGCCTGGATTACGGGGACATATCTAACACCTGCAAAGGCCCGGTCCGAAGAAATGTGTGCTACATATGTGGCAAAGCGGGGCACCTCATCAAAGACTGTAAGGGGTCTACCCAATGTATTATTTGCAAAGAAAAAATCTAAGCTGTGACCACATACTGGGAAGCAAAAAGTGCTCAGCATACACTGCAGAAATGAACAAGAGAAACAACCAGCCATAATGAAAATCCTGCAAGTTAACCTAGGAAAGAGCAAAGCTGCCCAAGACTTACTCATGCAAGCTGCAACTGAAAGAAATGTAGATCTGCTGCTCGTTAGCGAGCAGCCGAAGAACACAGACGAAGCTATGTGGTACCAGGATGGCTCGAGAAGAGCGGCTGTAGTAACACACAACAAGAAGATAAGCATATCTAAATTCAAACCCACTAATCATGGGTTTGTATGGATAGAAATAGGAGACGTAAGGGCCTGTAGCTGTTACTTCTCCCCTAACGACCCGACAAAAGAGGGGATATAGTGTGTGAATTCATTGCCAAAAACGACCTAGTCATCCTTAATACAGGAAGGGCGAGCACATTCCAAAGAGGAGAAGCAGCATCCATACTGGATCAGACAATAGGCTCCAACAGCATTGCTAGGAGAACCACAGACTGGAGAGTACTGAACGACGAGACGCTCAGTGATCACAGCTACATCCAGTTCAAAGTAACTGGATACCAAAGGGAGCTCCAGAAGCCAGGGGGGCGACCTCCGTGGAACACAAACATGCTGGTCAAATCGAAAGCGAAGAACTCTCTGGAAGAGTCGAAGCTAATACAGAGCATGGGATGGATGGAAAAACAGAAGGCCCCCGAAACAAAAAGAAGCGAGGGACATAGTGATGGCAGCGTGCGCCGCATCTATGCCGAGACGTAGATGCCCAAGGGGAAAGCAACAGGTGTACTGGTGGACCCCTGAGATTGCAGAACTGAGGAAGAAATGT
Organism: Acheta domesticus; assembly: GCA_031308135.1. NCBI lineage: Eukaryota > Metazoa > Arthropoda > Insecta > Orthoptera > Gryllidae > Acheta > Acheta domesticus. The sequence goes on from JAHLJT010000631.1 coordinate 221,703,394, forward strand.
ATCAAAACTAGGAGACTTGCCACAAGATCCAAAACGGACGAATCACTTCGAAGATAATACAAAATACGCCAAAAACAGCTGAAAAGAGAAATTAAAAACAGGAAATCGAAGTGCTGGAAAGAGCTACTAGAAGAGGTAGAAGATGACCCTGGGGCATGGCGTACAAAATTGTAATCAAAAAACTTAGAATACGAAGGTACCCGGACTAGAGGACCCCAAATGGGTGAAGGAAATTACTTAAGTATAAGAGATCTCTTCCCAACTAGAGACCCGTGGGTGAGAAGAAAACAGTACGACTACGAATTCAGTGAGAACGATGTATTTACGAGAGACGAGCTACAAGTAGAAGCGAGGAAACTGAAGTGCAAGAAAGCCACTAGACCAGACGGAATACCAAACGAAATAATTAAGATTGTGGCCAAGGAATACCCGGAATGCTTACTGGAGGCGTTTAATAGCTGCCTCAGACATGGAGTTTTCTTCAAAAACTGGAAGAAACAGAAATTAATTCTCCTACGGAAAGGAAATAAGCCCCTAGACAAGCCATCGTCGTATAGGCCGTTATGCCTCCTAGATACAATGGGCAAACTCTTGGAAGGGTTGATTTTACAACGACTAGAGAAACATATATCAACAGGGAAAAATTTCTCTGATAGTTTGGATTCAGGAAAGGCCGCTTAACCACGAACGCAATAAGGGAAGTAGTACGTATAGCGGAAACTGCCAAAAAAGGAACAGGCAAAAAAAGGGGTATTATGCACTAGTAGCCATTGACATCAGGAATGACTTTAACTCCGCCAACTGGGAAGATGTTATTAAGGCACTGGTGGAGAAAAAGGTCCCAGAATACCATCTAAGAATCTTCGAGGACTATCTATCAGAAAGGAAAATTATATGCTCGGACACTCTTAGGGTGGAGGAAGAGATGACGTGCGGAGTTCCCCAAGGATCCAAGCTAGGTCCATTCCTGTGGAACACCATGTACGACGACCTACTAAATATAGATCTACCACAAGATACTTCGCTGATCGGATACGCAGACGATACGCTAATCATCAGCCACAGCGACAACGTGGACCTGCTGGAGATGCACTTAAACGATGCCCTCTCTAGGATTAATAGATGGCTGGACAAAAGACGCCTACAGATGGCAGTGGAAAAGACGGAAGCAGTACTAGTTACCGACAAAAGAGCCTTTAACTTCCCATGCATCACCTCGAACGGGATAAGCATTTCCTGGAGCCGCCAAATTACATACCTGGGGGTCGAAATTGACCACAGACTGAGCTTCGGGCCACACATTTGCAAGACAGCAGACAAAGCTGCAACAATTGGATCCAACCTCTCTAGGCTTATGCCTAACATAGGTGGACCTAAAGAAGCAAAAAGAAGACTGATATCCAGCGCGGTAATTTCGAATTTGTTGTATGCAGTACCAGTATGGGCGACTTCTCTTGAGAAACAATCCATTAGGAGAAAATACAACCAAATCCAAAGGAGGATGGCCATCAGAGTTGTATCAGCGTATCGGACGATATCCAACTACGCTGTTCTGGTGCTGGCGAGAATGTCCCCCATAGACCTACTAGCGAGGGAAAGGAAGAGAACATACCAGACCCTAAAAGATAGAAAGGAAAAGGATGGCAAGCTACCCCCAAAGGAGATAAATACCATAAAAGAGGGAACCAGAAGCATGCTAATGAAAGAGTGGCAAGAAAGATGGGATGGGGAGACAAAAGGCAGATGGACGCATCAAATGATTCCAAATATAGCGGAATGGGTGGAAAGAGGCCACGGCGAAGTAAACTATTACCTGACCCAGGCGCTGTCGGGACATGGATGCTTTAACAAGTACTTATATGACTTTAAGATAAAAAAACAGCCCGAGGCGCGACCATTGTCAAGCCGAGGTAGACAACACCATGCACACCCTTTTCCAGTGTAATGCATGGACCACGGATAGGGAAATTCAAACAGAGAACTGGGAGAAACCATCTCTCCTACAAATCAGGTAAAAATGATGCTTTCCTCCAAAGAGAAATGGAATGTAGTAATGACTATGGTCACAAATACACTGAAAAAGAAAGAAAATATTCGAAATTAAGAAGGAAGAGCTTTAGCTAACAGCCTGTCACCTCCACGAAGTCTGACGACGGTTTCCATGGAGGTGACGCCATGACTCTAGCGAAAAGAGGTTAGGTTTTAGTAGATATACCAAAGCTGGGAGTCCGACATAACCGGTTCGCCGGTATCTATAAAAGATTTCCCCCTCCTTTAAATTAATAATAATAATAATAATAATAATAATAACAACAACAACTCCACCTAGGGAGTACACGACCTTGGAGCTGGTGGTGGAGCTTGAGTACCCCTGTTATTGATGGTGTCTTGAAATGAAATTCAAAACTGCCTCTTGCTTAATATGTTGATCTTTTTATTGTTAGATGTTTTTTACATTGAAATGTACTTGACGACAGACTCAATCAGAACTCGGAACAAAAGATACTCGCCAAAGATGGCGCTGTTGGACAAGTTTTTCAGTATTACAAACATAAAGAACAAAAATGCTCTATGATTACTAACGTATTCTGGCCCTCCTTGAAAGGTGCGCTTTCAAAACCAAAAAATTACCTTTAATATAATGATTTAATATAATGATTTAATATTCGTCGTGAATACAATCTTAATCGTCAATTGGCAGTAGACACAGCTTTTTGACGCTCCTTGTGAAGACACCTTCAGGGGTTTTTACTGTGACTACTCGAATGTCACCGTCTTGTCCGGGATGTAGTTTGATTACTCGTCCTCGTGACCACCTCAATGGCGGTACTCCTTCAATAAGAAGAACCAAATTGCCTAACTCGACGCGTTGATCTGTCGTATTCCATTTCGTTCTTCGCTGCAGCTCCTGCAGATACTCTCGCTGCCATCGCTGCCACAGGATCTGACGAACCTTTTTCAGGTGCTGCCACCTTGACAAATGATTGTCGGGTTCTTGGATATGACTTGACTGCATGAGTTGAACTAGTGAGTCTCCAATTAGGAAATGGGCGGGAGTGAGGACACTCAAATCATTAGGATCGCTAGTGAGTGGGGTCAGGGGTCGCGAATTCAGGATTGCCTCAATGTCGCAAAGCAAAGTAGATAGTTCTTCGAAGGTGAATATGCGTCCCTGAGACACTGTGTACAAATGTCGCTTCATTATTTTTACCGCCGCCTCCCACAATCCTCCAAAATGTGGCGATCGAGGAGGAATGAATTGCCAGGATATATGTTGTTCTGCTAAGAGTGAAGCGATGTCTGATGACTCCCTTGTGAGGAATGAATTCAGCTCCTTTAACGCATTCGCAGCGCCAACGAAATTTCTTCCATTGTCAGAAAACATCTGCGAACAGATTCCTCTATGTGCGGTAAATCGCTGTAAGGCTGCCAAAAAGGCTTCAGTGGTTAGGTCCGAGACAAGCTCTAGGTGCACAGCCTTTGTGCTGAAGCAAGTGAAAACTGCTACGTAACATTTGAAAATCTGAAGCCTGCCTCTCCGCTTACTCTCTCGAAGTTGAAACGGGCCGGCGTAATCCACCCCTGTTACAGTAAAAGGTCTGGTGACCTTCGTGACCCTTTCTTTTGGTAAATCGCCCATATGAACTTCCGGAATGGAAGGGTTGAAACAAAAACAGTTCAAACATCTTCGAACAATTTTCTGAGCTTCTCTTCGACCAGCAATCGGCCAATACCTCTGACGAATGGCCTGTAAAAGTTGCTCCGGTGGACAATGGTGCAGTCGAACGTGCTCTGTTCTCATAATTGATATTGTGATATTATGGTTGGCTGGCAAAATGATAGGATATTTCTGCTCTTCCGTGAGTGATGAATATTTCAATCTTCCGCCGACTCGTATCAATCCGTCTTCATCGACGAAGGCATCGAGTGATTTTAGTGGACTGCCCTTAGGTTGCTTTTCTTTCTTTATCAATTTCTTTCGAAATGAGGATAATGCTTCCATCTGAGTCCATCGGATGATGCTAGTTTCTGCTTGACGCAGTTCCTCGGGCTTTAAGTAGCCAGTCATTGTTTCTTTCGGTGCCATCTTTCCAGTCTTCACATGTATTCTGGATTGGATATTTCCAAGATGCCTATGCCAGTAAGCAATCAAACGACGTATTTTTGAGGAGGAATATTTATGCAAAATTCGGGAAGTATTCGTTATGGTTACGGTCGTCTTTAAATTCTTCAGCTCTGGCAAATCAGTTTCTGGTTCCATTGAAGAACTTGGACGTGGTGTTGCTGTAGCTAGCCACTCAGGTCCGGACCACCAAAGCTCCTTGTGTTCAATCTCTTCTGGCGAAATTCCACGAGATATAAGGTCTGCTGGGTTGTCTTTCGAAGGGACGTGGTCCCATGTGGCATGCTCAGTTGCATCCTGAATTTTGGTAACTCTATTCGCAACGTATGACTTCAGTAGTCGGGGTTCAGTCTTGATCCAACCCAACACTATTGTGCTATCACTCCAAAGGAAGGTACCTTTTATTCGATGTGAGATAGCGTCCATTACCTCTCTCAGAAGTTTTGCGAGAAGAAGTGCTCCTTCTAATTCTAATCGAGGTAAAGATATAGTTCAGTTGGGAGCGACTGCCGATTTTGAACTAATCAATCTGGAGGTAACAACTCCATCATGAATTTTGCTAACTGCGTAAATGCAAGCTCCAAATGCTTTCTCAGAAGCATCGCAGAATCCGTGGACATCGAACCTGAATTCTTGGTTATGTGGATTCACATTTCGAGTAATTGTCAGCTTGTTTAACAGTGCCAATGAAGCGTAATACTCGTCCCAAATGTCGAGCTGCTCCTGGTTGAGTGGTTCGTCCCAGTCGAATCCATCTACCCATAATCGGTGCATTATAATCTTCCCTGTGATGAGAACTGGACTTATAATACCAAGCGGGTCGAACACTTGAGAAATCTTGGATAAAACATCTCGTTTTGTGATTGCTGGTTTCTGTGATAAGGTGACTTGAACTTGCAAAGTGTCTCGCTGAGAATCCCAGGCAAGTCCCAATGTCTTACAGGCTTCTGCTTTGTCCACTATCATCAAGTCGTGGGTGTTTTGTTGAATTTTTAAGTTTTGTAGAATCCGTTTGTCATTGGACCTCCATTTCCGTAGTACCATGTTTCCTCTCGCGAGTAACTGTAACAGCTCTTCTTGCATCTGCATCACAATGTCTATGGTCTTGCCACCCGTGATACAATCATCCATGTAAAAGTCCTGACATATCGCCTTTGCTGCTAAAGGATACTGCTGATCGTATACAGTTGCAAGTTCTCGCAGACATCTCATCGCATGAAACGGAGCAGAAACCATAAGTAACATGTATTTAACCAGTGCCATAAGTGCCACAGTGCCATAAGTAACCGTATTTAATTGATATATTTTTATGGGCATATGAGCGTCTCTTCTCCACAAAATCTGTTGCAGGGATCTGTCTTCAGGATGTACTGTAATCTGCCTGAACATCTTCTCGATATTTGCTGTGATGACATACTGGTGAGTACGAAATCGAATCATGATATTGACTAACTTCGCTTGCAAATTTGGACCAGTCATTAATTTATTGTTCAATGATTTTCCGTTTGTGGTTGCCGCAGACGCATCAAACACTACTCTCAGCTTCGTGCTGCTGCTGTCCGGACGTAAAACTGCGTGATGAGGTATGAAATAAGCCTCTCCTGTTTCCAGTGGTGTGTCTTCGATAAGCGACAAGTGACCGAGCTGCTCATATGTATCCATAAACTCGCAATATGCTTGTTTCAGAGTTGGCTGTCTGATAAATCTTCGCTCGAGTCCTTCAAGTCTCCTCTTGGCTTGTCCTTTGGATTCACCCAGAACAACCTCAGGTCGTGTTGGCAACCTGACAATGAATCTACCTGTTGAATCTCTGGTTGTGGTATCTGCAAACAGTTTCTCACAAAGTTGTTCTTCTTTTGTCTGATATTTTATTTCTGGTATAGCCTCTTGTTTCCAGAACCTTTCTAGTTGCTGTGACAATTGATAATTGGTGACTGTTAGACACGTGGCTTTTCCATTTCCTTTACTCTGTACTTCACCTCCAGAGATCCACCCCAATTGCGTGTCTTGTAGAGCTGGCTGACCATCGATGTGATTCTTAGGTTCGCCAACAACGATTTTCCAGCAAATCCCTGCTCCAAGCAGTAAGTCAATATCTCCTGGCTCATTGAAAGATGGGTCCGCAAGATTGATATGACTTGGCACAAGTACTTCGCCCACGTTGACCTTTGATTGAAGTAATTGCTCCGTTATCGATGGTACCACAAGACATTCCAATTCTATCTCGAACTGGTTCTGCATTGAGGAAATGCGTATTTGGTCGACTCCTTTCGCTTCCCCTTGGACACAATTAACTCCGCTGAACTGTAGCTTCTGATTTGTGTGTTTTAATTTAAGGCTTTTGCTTAAATTTGTGGTTATTAAATTTAACTGTGCTCCTGGGTCCAATAACGCTCGACATTTGACTTTCTTCCCTTGATTGTCTTCTACGTAGACGAGTGCGGTCGAAAGTAAAATTTGAGATTTTGTCTTTCTGGCCAAAGCTACATTTAGTCGTTGGGATGCTGGAGTGCTCCCAGAGTTTTGTACTTTGGGAGTTGTCTCCGAAACTGCTGGTTTCTCCGCGTTGCTCAAAGTATAACCATCTTTGTGAAGTAAAGTGTTGTGTGGCATGTCGCACTTCCTACATTTTGATGATCGACAATCCTTTGAAAAATGCCCATACTTCAAACAGTTTACACAACATTTGTTTTCCATAAGTAGTTTTCTTCTGTTATCTGGCGATAGTTTCAATAACGCCTCGCAGTTGAAAGGAAGATGATTTCCATTTCCACACAAAACGCAGTTGGACGATGTATTCATCATGACTAGCCTTTTATTTTGCGCTCTATCCTTTTGATAGGATATCTTCAAATTTGTAGATTTGGGTCTGTTTTGTTGTAGTAACATCAATGACTGACATCGCTCTGCCAGAAACTTTGTGAAATCAGTTAACGTTGGCATATTTTTTGGTGTACGATTCTTGTTTCTCTCTTGCCAATCGCGTTGCTCCGCATAGTCGAGCTTCTTCTTAGCTAAATGTATTATTAATGAGTCCCAGTAATCTACGGGCTGATTCAGAGATTTCAAGGCTGATATGTTTGTCTGAATGTGCCAGTTCAATTTTCTCATCGAATCGGCCTTGTTGTCTTTGCTAATGTCGGGAAACTTCAAGAGTTCTTCCATGTGTGTCTCAATTATCATTATCTGGTTGTCATATGTGGCTTTTAGAAGATTCCACGCATTTATGTAATTTTCATTGCTGATTGTGAATCCTTCGATTACACTTAGTGCTTCTCCTTTCAATACTCCGACGAGGTACTGATGTTTTTGTACGTTGGGTATACATTCATCGTTGTGAATTGTGGTTTCAAAACTGTTTTTGAAGAACAACCATTTTCCATAATCACCGCTGAATTCTGGAAGTTTTATTTCTGGTAGCTTCGGAGCATTCCTATTGGCTGAATTAACTTGAGGATTATTTTGATTTGGAAGATTGGCTTGATTGTCAGTAGCAGGTTTTGGCTCCGTTGCCAAATCGATGATGGTGTAAAGCTTCGTAGTTACTTCGAAGTACTGCCTTTCAAATAAAGCACGTTCACCCTCGCATTCCAATTCAAATGCCGGTATTGCACTTTCATTTTCGGGTGTATATTCCTCGATCTCCTGCTGAATATCTTCGAAATTCTTCCATGATTCTCCAATCTTCTCTAACTTCACTTTTGCTTCGGCCGCTGTAGTGGCTTCGGTGATAGAATTGGCTGTTCTGGTCAAGAAACTCTTTACTCGTGCATGACTTTGCTTCAATTTGGCTAATTGCGACATCCTGAATTGCGAATAGGTTTGGAACGTTATGAGTTAATAGTTTTCGGTATTGATGAAAACAATATTTTAAAATGAATCAATGTTTTTTACTTGAACAATGTGTGAATGTGAAAGTTCACTTGAATGTTTTTAACTTTACTTAGGTTAGGATGAAATTAGGAATTCGAAAGAATGATTTTCTGGCGAGTCACTAACCTGAACTTCTGTCAATGTTCTCTGCCACGTCGCTGTCCGATGTCCGACCGATGCGTTGGCGATGTTGAGATATCAAAAAATAGGCGTTTGTAGACTGCTTCTGGAACTTTTTATTTGGCTATATTTGATGTTGTTTGAACTAACTTCTTGCTGATGTCTGCGTTTTTGATCACGACTTGATGTTTTGACTTTTATGAAATGTTCAATACTCTCAGGCGTCGAGAGTCCCGCTGTTGGGCGCCAAAATTGTTATTGATGGTGTCTTGAAATGAAATTCAAAACTGCCTCTCGCTTAATATGTTGATCTTTTTATTGTTAGATGTTTTTTACATTGAAATGTACTTGACGACAGAATCAATCAGAACTCGGAACAAAAGATACTCGCCAAAGATGGCGCTGTTGGATAAGTTTTCCAGTATTACAAACATAAAGAACAAAAATGCTCTATGATTACTAACAACCCCCATGAGCCTGAGAGCTATGTCAGTGGTAGCCTAGCTACTGGTAGGGACTCCCTTACTGAATAGGTTGAAGGTGAGGGGTCCGACGAAGAAGTACTCCATTTTGAGGAGAGTGGGTAGTAAGTAGAGAGAGAAGGGTCATGAACCTTTGGACTTCCTGTTGTCGGCCCATAGAGGGTACAGGAGAGAAACTGGGTTGGCACACCAGGCCACTGATTAGAGTGGAGGCCCGAACCTTGCATTAGCCAGCGAAGGAGGCTGCCTTCAGTAGTCAGTGAAAATCCCGTAGGGTTTAGTAATGCCGACTGGCGATCGGAGGGACCCCTTGCTGGGCCCTGCGGGGGGATGCCCCGAGGCCACTGTGGGTCGCAGTAACGGATGGCAGGAAACAATCCGAGGGTTAAGTGTGATCTGTGAACTCGAACTTGCGTCCTGCGAATCTTCAATTCAAACCAATGAGCAAATTGGATAGAACAAGAAATGTAATGAATCTTAACGTGCCTTGTTCTACCAATGTCCCATACCTGCTCAGAAACCGAGCTAATGTCACCTTGTCGACGTCTGGCCATCCCACGGATGTTAGTCCCAGGGACCCAGAGCCGGCGGTAGCTCGAAGCCATCGTCAGAGATGGACCCGGGATGAATTAAAGGAGGTGATGTGGTGCTTTTACTATGCAAAAGCGAAAAATGGGGGCTCAGAAATAGAAGTTTTCAAGGTATGGAGAGAGCGGAACCCAGATATGAGACCTACCCTAGACTCAAAGAAGCTTGCCAGTCAACGACGATACATACTCAGCAGTGGAAAATTCACAGCAGAACAACTTGCTGACATTGAGAGAAATGCGGAGTATGTACTTCGCTCGAACAATCCACATGACAAACATGTAGAACTTGAAAATGATGATCCCGTGGAAGGTTCATCTCTTTCCAGTGAAACACACGTCAGTGGTGAAAATTCATCTGGCAATGAATTACACGATAAGGACATAATGCGAAATATCCTTCGGCGCGAGATAGAAAGAGTTAGTCAACTTCCGTTTGAATCTCGCGAACCGTTGAGGAGAATATACGAAAATGCCAAAGCTAAAAGAGTGATAGAAACAGTGAATTCTGTCTTAAATGAGGTGGTAGAGACCCCAGGCAGAGATCTAGATATTACTGAACTCAATCACATCATATATGCAACTGAATATCTAGTATCTCAGATAATTTTGAGGCCAGCCAAGAACACCGACGGCCAACAGCAAAACAGAGTAAACAGCTCTGTACCCCCATGGATGAACAGAATTGAGAAACGGATAGCCGACACCCGGCGCGAAATATCACTCTTAGCTGAGGCATTTTCTAAATCAACGCACACCTCTAAAGTTCAACGAAAAATATTCAATGTTGAACAAAAATACCAAATTGAAAATGACACCAGCAGGCTAATGGTAGTTGAAAAGCTGAAAGAGAAAATTCAAGCATGGGCTCAAAGAATTAGACGTTACAAACGTAGAATATATTTCCGTGTACAGAACCGGTTGAGACAGACGCGAAGAGATTCTATCGCAATCTGACTCAAAAACCGAATGGCAAAGCTGTTACTCCTTCAAAAGATGACGTCGAAGCATTTTGGGCAGGAATCTGGGAGGAGAGCAGATCCTACAACAAAGACGCATCTTGGCTTCAATCTGAACTTGATGCTGCCGATGAACTTGTAGAAACAGTGGAAGATGTTCACGAATTCTCGCAAGAGGACCTCTTCCAAGCAATTAAGAACATGGGAAACTGGAAATCCCCTGGGATTGATAAGATCCAGATTTATTGGATTAAGAAATTAACGGCAATACATTCTCATCTAGCAAAGGCTGTTAATAAAATTTTAGAAAATCCAAAGGAACTCCCGAAATGGCTCACACGCGGCATAACGTATTTGCTACCCAAAGCGGGAGACAGCTCTTTGGCGAAGAACTACAGGCCAATTACTTGTCTGCCAGTACTGTACAAAGTTATCACTGCAGCCATAGCTGACAAAATGTACAGACATCTAGATAAGAATCATCTAATGCCGGCTGTACAAAAAGGATGTCGTAAAGGCTCTTATGGCTGTAAGGAAATCTTGCTACTGAATAAAGTCATTTTGAATGATGTAAAGAAACGCAAACGTAATTTGAGCATGGCTTGGATTGACTACCAAAAGGCCTTTGATAGTGTACCACACGATTGGATTTTGAAGACCCTGGAGATCTATCGATTTCATCCTAGACTTATTGAATTTTGCAAGGCTAGTATGAAGTCGTGGAGTACCAGGTTACTAATACACAGCGGAAAGGAAGCAGTAGAAACCAGAAGTATTCAGATTAACAGGGGTATTTTTCAAGGAGATTCACTATCCCCTCTGCTGATTTGCATCAGTTTGATCCCACTATCGAGACAGTTGTCGCAAGCTGACTTTGGGTTTAAGCTCCATGGTGATGAAAGGCCAGTATCACATTTGTTTTACATGGATGATCTGAAAGTGTTTGCTAAGAATGAAGCGATTCTCTCCCAAATGCTGTCTGTCGTGTATGACTTTAGCAATGACATCGGCATGAAGTTTGGTCTTGACAAGTGTGCAAAAATCAATTTAAAAAGAGGGAAACTCACAACGTCTGAGAACATTGAAATTGATACGCACACTGTGATTCAAGATCTTGAGCCAGGTAAAACTTACAAATATTTGTGCATTGAAGAATGTGAGACCATCTCGAACGACAGAATGAAAGAGAGAATTCGTAGGGAGTATTATAGGAGAGTGAGACTGGTCCTGCAGTCCGCTGTGAATTCCAGGAATAAAATATCTGCAATAGGTAGTTTGGCGGTACCTGTAGCCGAATACAGTTTTGGCCTAGTGGACTGGACTAAGCACGAAATTCGCACCATGGATCGAAAAACCAGAAAACTGCTAACAATGCATCATGTTTCCCACCCTCGTGCTGATGTACATAGACTTTGTGTCACGTAAGGAAGGAGGAAGGGGCCTCAGACAAATTGAGGCCTCCTGGCACAACGCAGTAGTCGGGTTGGGGAAGTATGTAGTCAGCCATCACGATGACCCTCTAATGAGGCAGGTCATGAAATCTGGCCGAAGAATGGGAAACAGAGGCATTGTTAGGGTAGCAAGAAGCATTGCGAAGAAAACTAGGCAAGACACGACGAATAACACAGACACTGAACTTCTGATGCTGATAAACATGAAGTGTGAGACACAAAAAATGTTAAAGAAAACGTGGAGAAGCAAACCACTCCACGGACAATACCTAAAAAGAATGGACAAGGTGCAGATCAATAAAGATCAAACATTTATGTGGCTTAAAAGGGGAAGAATGAAGCCAGAATCGGAAGCACTTGTAATAGCTGCCCAAGATCAGGCCTTGAGAACACGACATTATGATAAAGCGGTTCTCAAAATTTCCCAAGATGATAAATGCCGCATTTGCCAGGAGCAAGTAGAAACCATTGATCATATTGTCTCAGCTTGTCCAATCCTAGCAAAGACCGAATACCTGAAAAGACATGACAGGGTGTGTAGCTACCTCCACTGGCAGATCTGTACCGCCCTCGAAGTTCCAAACACATGCCTCAAGTGGTACGAACACTCACCAAAACCGGTGACGTCTGTTGGATTGTGTACGATATTGTACGACCAACAAATTCAAACTGATCGCACGATAGCGGCAAACAAACCGGATATAGTTATCCGGGATTTGGCGAAAAAATCGTGTTTACTTATCGATGTTGCTGTACCTTGCGATCAAAACGTCGTTACCAAGGAGGCAGAGAAATGTCTTAAATACAAGAGTTTGGAAATCGAGATCAGCCGAATGTGGGGCGTAAAGGCACAGGTCGTCCCGATAGTTATCGGAGCTCTGGGATTTGTTCCGCAAAATTTGAGTAAGAACTTGTCTAAACTCCCTGGTAATTCAAAAGACTGGGAAGTGCAAGAAATTGCTTTATTTAGAACAGCCCACATTTTGCGTAAAGTATTATAGAGGCACTGATAGTCACCGGATCTGCTCCCTAGGTAGCTGGTTGCAACCTGGAGTAGATTTTATATTCAGCCGACTCATAACATCTTTAGTCGTGATGTAATGGGAAAATAATAATAATAATAATAATAATAATAATAATAATAATAATAATAATAATAATAATAATTTATTGAGTCACATATACAATTACAATCGTGTATGACGAGTCAAAGTGATGTCTTGGGTGGAGAGAGTGAAGTTGCATTACTGTCCAGAAGCAAAACAAGGGGCCATCTCAGCATTTGCTCAAAGGACCAGGGAAACTGGACAAAAGATCGAGGTGTGGTCATTAGCCTAGGAATTATCCTACTACAATAGATCAATAGCCTACTACAATACTTTTTACAGATAGATTAAAATATTATAGAGTATATAATTATTTTTAATAGCAAACAATTTAACATTTCAAGATTGTAATGTTTAATGTAAATATAAAATTCACTTGTTTATGTAATTTCACTGCTACTACTTATAATAACAATAATAATAATAATAATAATAATAATAATAATAAAAGTACATGATATTACTCGTAGTAACAGCTACAATTTAATACTATTACATTCAGTGTTTATTAGTATTATATTAATAGTACTACATTCCATGTTCCTATCTTGAAAAGGTGAGGAGGAGGCAGGTTTTGGCCAGGTTTTTTCTATTTCTACACCTAGTCCTACTGCAGCCCCTGAAATCATATCACACATATTAGTTAATAATGTATTCCTGAACACTATAAAAAAAGCTTTTGCCCAAGGAAGTGTTTCAGTTTATTCTTGAAGTTGTGTATTCCTATTAAGTTTCTCAGATGTATTGGTAATTTATTGAAAAATTGTATTCCTGTAGAGAACGTCCCCTTTTGGTATAGTGTGCTTGTGCACGATGGTTGATAAAGGTTGAATGCTTGTCTTGTGATGTATGAGTGTAAGCTTGAGTTAAATTTGTAAGGTGTGTCATTGTCTATTAGATTTTTCTTTAGACCTGAGAACTTTGTAAATGTATATACAAGGCAGTGGAAGTATGTTAAGTTTTTGAATTGAGATCTACAGGACTCTGTTCTTTTAGTATTTGTCATTGTCCGGATTATTCTCTTTTGTATTTGAATGTTTGCTTAGCCTCTGGTGCTTTGCCCCACATTATTATTCCATATTTGAGAACAGAGTGAACATTTGCAAAGTACACTGTTTGGACTGTTTCAATGGTGCTGTTTCTTGTTATTATTCTTAGAGCATAATTAAATTTGCTCAATTTTAAATTAATATCTTGTAGGTGTGAATTCCATTGTGTGAGGTTGGATTGTATGGTGATTCCGAGAAATTTTATATTCTGTGCTTGTGAGATGCTGTTGCCTTCTAATGTTAAATTTGGTGATTGTTGTTGTAAGTGAGAATTGTGGAAATGCATTGTGATTGTTCTGTCTATGTTTAGGACTAGTTTGTTTGGGTGGGTATATATAATATTTTTAAATGAATAGTCTTAGGATACAAATATTTAAAAATGTATTGTTTATAGATGTATTGCTATGTTCTTATCCGGTTCCTTCTTCGGTATGTCCCAATTTACTTCAGCCTATGAATAGACTTTAATTTACAATAACAATTGGTAAGGAAGTAAGAAAAGACAAAAAAGAAGAAAAAATTTAAAACAAATAAGTAAAGAACTGATCATCTGTCATGTAATTTTTACCTAATTAAGCAAGGTGTATATCAAGTCCAGTTAATTATAGACCCTCACCAGAAGCCAAGGTTTACCTCACACAGTCACTATAGAAAATTTTCTTCTCTAAGCCCAAAATTCTACCATTAGTAGTCTCAGTGTGTGTTCATGTGGTAAATGAGCTCATATGTACCTCCCATGAGGTGTCCTCTTGTACACAATATGTGGCTGATTATTTGTTTGTGCGAGTACCCTGCTGGTGGTTGCAAAGTATGGTAATCATGTATTAATTCCTTCCAAATTATTTTCAAAGGTATAAAGATAAAGTTTATTAGTATCTGACATGTTTTTTGTGGCCTTATATAAATTTATTGTTACTTTCTCATCTTTTATAGCCCTGATGATAGAAATACATTTTCCAAAAAGTTGGCCAACATGTGTGAAAAATATTTTGTTCCTACTGATCAAGTCCCATAAACCTGACCAGTACAATAATTATGGTCATTAAGTTACTCTCCATGCATAATTACTATTAATCATAGAGTTGGATTAAATCTTACGGACAATACTGGGTTCCTTGCCAAAAATATTAGGAGATTAAAACCCTGACTAATAAGATACAAATCGACATTCATAGTTGACAAATAGGGATTGAAATGTGTGTTAAATAATACAATTCAGAATACCAAATACTGTATAAACAGCACTAGAACAAGCCTAGATACAATTTTGAATGAAATATATGAAACACACATGCTAGTTCTGCAATAATACTTGTAGGCTGTAACTATTGGAAAGGTAGTACATTTTTACTTTCCCGTATACGTATACCACGGAGTGATATACGTAGTATAGGGAAAGTTATGTAATGCTGCGCGAAAAAATGGCCAATTTTCGCCGGAAAAAAATTTAATTGCCGGGCCGTGAAAACGAATAAGTGGATAAAACCAGTTGCTAAATTAAGAAAAAAAAAATTCCCTAAGACGTGGTGTAGCCAGAAACCCTGGTTTCTAGGTCCTTGATTCCGAAAACCGAATTGAAAGGAAAACGTCCGTCTGTCTGTTCGTCTGTGAACACTGCTAACGCCTAAACCATACGTACGATTTCTTCCAAAATGGATATTCCCTAGTCGATCTGGTTCTAGTCGAAGCTTTGAGATAGTGAAAAAGATTCTGTAAAATTTGGGGGTACTTTACATGAAGCCCACCGGGGATATTCAAAATTTTCTCAAAAACGGCTCCAAATTTTTTCTTTAAATTTTTTGTATGAATAGTGTAAAATACACTTATTAACATGGCATAGGTCCGATTTTCACGGATAACTATGAATTTTCGAAAATTGTGAAAGTTTGATTTTTTTTCGGCGTCTTTCTCCAGCTACAAAATTGAAGATAGAGATTTTTTCTTCATATAAAATTTGTTCTGCATATTGAGTTCTTTCATAAAGGTCATGCAAATGTTTCTCAAAATTTTAGTAGTTTTCGTGCAATATTGCGTGCAATATGTGCAACATTAAAAAATACAAAAACAAGATTTTCTCGAAAACGGCTCCAATTTTTTTAACTCTTGGTAGGGATAGTGGTAAATGTACTCTATCAGATGACATAAAAGCCATATTGGTCTATCGGTTGGTTTTTTCAAAAATTACAAAAATTAAAATTTTTTTACTTGTTTCTCACGTTAATATTTACATTATCGGCGATTTTTTCACATTATTATATTTACGAGTATATATGCTTTAAATAATTTCAAGTAAAGTTGCTCGAAAACACTACCGTTTTCTTTCAAAAGTAGCTCAAATTTCGCCATTTTCAGAAATGCTCAAACGCCATTTTCTCATATGTGGCTGCAAATTTTTTCTTGAAACGTTTGTAACAGATAGTGATAATTATACTCTTTAATATGACGTAAACTTTATTTTGAGTTTTTTTTTGTTTTTTCAAAAATTATATAAATGTAAATTTTTTGAATGATCTCTCACATCTTTATTATGCACATTATCCGCAATTTGTAAAGATGATTATATTTGTGAGTGTAAGTGCTTCAAATAACTTCAAATAAAGTATTTTCAAAACTCAAAAATTTTCTGTGAAAATGAGCTTCAAATTTCGCATTTTAAGTAGTGCTAAAACGCCATTTTCTCTTAAACGGCACATAATTTTTAAAAGAAAATTGCCATTTACGGCTAGGTTTTTGTGTTCCTTAATATTCTAAAATTAATATTTTCGTTCTACCAATAGAAAACCGAAAAATTAAGAAAATGACAAAAAATTGTACTTTTGGCGGTGATAGATGGTAGCTGGCAAGAAAGAGTATGTGGCAATTCCGAATAGCTAGCGAAGACCCAAGAAAATAGAAAACTAATACAGAAAAGTCTGTGCCATTCTGTAGCACCTCTAGTTAAGACATCAACCACAAAACTTGGTGAGCAGTACACACCATAGTTCAAAAAATCACTTAGAAATATGTTGTCAAAGAATTTTTCAATAAATCTCACAAATCTCATTGAAAATATCAGTGACTGTGTGTCTTGAAAATATCAGTGACTGAAAATATCAGTGATTCCAAGTCAATGTGGCATTGCCTCTGAACCTACACTGGTTCTATAACTTTTGGAGGGCTCAGTGAACCTACATAACATCTGAATAGTTACTCACTCAAGCCTAGATCGAAACAAGAAAATAAAACACGACGTAGAAATTTTTTAATTATAACTTGTCATGAATAAAAAGTTGCCTATAACAACTGAAACAGCCATTTCAATATTTAAATAAATTCAGTCTGGCATACAGAAATGTATATATGCACTCTCAAACCTGGGTGGCATTGCCAAAACTAATTCTCATAAGACACCAATAAAACAATTTTTTTAAAACATGTCCTCAACATTCCTTGGTTTTTCACAAATCACAAAATTCAAAATGATTTGTAGATCACTTAAGTCAAAATATCGAAAAGAAAATTATCAACAATGAGTTATGCCACATTGTTGCTCATCCTCCTTAGATTATCAGTTAATCCCAGGCGCGGATCCAAGGGGGGGGTGACGGGGGTCATGACCCCCCCAAATGATGAACCGTCACAATTTTGTGAGAAACTCTAAGATATCTAAACAACTCTGAGAAACTGATAACCTTTCCAGTGTCCTTTCAGAATCGGGACTGATCGGGACTGACCGAGACATTTTTGAGACATTTTCAGATATTTTCAGACAATTGTAGAAATTTCTAAAAATTAGCAGTCCTGAAACTAATGAATTTATATAGAAATTGGAATTTGATTTGTATAAAAACATACGAGTATTCAAGATCACTTTAAAAATATTTTAAGTACAAAGAAATATATCTAAGAAAGTAACATCTTAAGTCGGAATAAAATACACTGTGCATTACTAGTGTTACCAACTTAATGTGAATATTTGTCACTAATTGAACGAAAGAATTTGGGGCAAAATGGACGTCAACATGCGGTCTCATCTTAAAAGTCACAACTGTTGTTCAAAGGGAATAGAACTAGCTAAACTTAGTAATAATAATGGTCTGTATGTAAAATTTTCAACAATCTTGCTTTCAGGTGTTTGTTAGAATTCACTTTCGATTATACAATCCAATTCAGTATCGGAAATCCTATCGAACTCAATTTTTATTTCACCTAAAAATGCTTAATGTAATCAGTAACGGTGAACCTAATTTGATCATTGAAGTTTGATGCCGGTTCTAGTTTTGTGAGAACGTAAGAAGCCGCTTTCAGCACAAGTTAAGGCTATCAACAGGGGCTAGTGGTAAAGATTTATCGAAAAGAATTAGAGTTAGAGAATTTTAGTTTTGCTGATGAGCGAGGATAGTGTCTGACGCCCAAAATACAGTGGCGAAGCTAGAGTCATGCAGTTGGATATTCTGAAAATATAATCTTACATTTTTTGTAAATTAGCTCCATTCATCGTTTTTTTATTCAACAAAATCGTCGATAATATGTTCTTTAAAGCTTTCGTTTGTGCACAGTTAATTTCCCATGGAATTTCTCCCGAATGTCTTAACTCTTAATGTAATCATATTCCATTTACATAATGCTGCACTATATAAAGGAACAGTTAGACTTAGTTGTATCAACCGAACCGTCTCTTGATATTTTTTTCTAGACCAATTTGTCTAGCAAATACTACTACAAATACGAAACAACTGCAGGCATGTATTTTGCATTATTGATGTATACATTTGTCAGTTCATTTTGAGGCTGCTCACTGTCAAGGAATGGGTATTATTTTATTAGGAAAAATCTTTTCTGAACAAAAGGACGCTTTGTAAGTGAAAAAGTGCTTTTCGTCAAGAAATTCAATAAAGTGAAAGATTTCGAAATCTTGAAACCTGTAATCCATCTGAGTCACTACTGTATCAATAATTTTAAAAGATACAATTTTTGTACCTTTCAAATAAATCTCGCCCTGAAAGTTCATTCATAGTCATGACTACTTTGATGCAGATTTCAATAGTATCTGCAAATCTAACACGGTATATTACTACGTATTGCTACTATTTCTATCTCTGTGGCGTATTACTTGACTCGTGATTCCGCATTGTTGAGCGAAAACTGCATTTCGATATTGTGAACCGTTTAGAAATTATGAGACCGGCCACGGCCATCTCTAGAGACGGCCGTGGACTGGCGCATAGTCAGTGGGACATTGTCTGCAACACTATATCTTTAGCTTCATTAATTGTTTCGTAAAGAAAACACCAACAAAAATCACACAAACGGCACACAAACAACTGTACTTTCCCACAACGTCAGGTGATGAGTTGAATTTGCCTGGTCGAGACGTGGGTGCGCATTGCTGTAGAAGTCCGTGTCTACCGAGAGCCTAGGCTACAGCTGGAGTCTCTGCCTAGTGAATGCAAGTGAAAGGAAGATACCGTGTCTTTCGTCTAACTCGCGACCCATATCTGAGCGCACAACCTCTTGTTTTGGCAATTTGGCCCAATCCCTTTCGCAGATTTCGGGGTAGGAGAACGAGGCTATTTTAGTAGAAAGAAAGAGCAAGCACTTGTTCTGTGCTTAGACAGTCTTTCATACACGTTTCATTCATAATCGTAAGAACTCACGTTTAGGAAAGAAGAATCACTTCGAAAATGTTGACGAAGGATCAACGTGTATTTTTGGTGGAAGTTTACTTCGGCACTAAATCTTCCTTAGACAGTAAATGTTTCAACAAAAATTTCCCGAAATGCCAGTTCCCAACAAAAGAAAGAAAAGGAGGAGAAATTATTAGTAATCTAGAAATTCAGATTTATTTTATTAATATTTATTAATTTTATTAAGATTTCCCTACTTGTTTAATTTCCAGCTTGCTAATAACCTTGTAGTTGATGCGACATAAAATAAAATAAATAAATAAAAATAATCAATAAGTAATTTCCAGGTTTAATAATAAATAATTATTGTTATAAATAATGAACAGCATGGCGGTGATGTTTCACGAGATATCTTTGTGATTTCTCTGTGAGCCGGCGTTCATTAAATAATAATTATTGCTACGTTGCTGTTAATAAATGAAAAATCAGTCATAACTTCCTTCCCCATCTTCAGTGTTACTGTTCTGTTTCTTAAGCATACTGGACAGAATCGCCTGAAGAGACGTTTTGTTTGCTGGCTCATGACTTAACCCAGCTCAGCCCAGCCCACCCCATCCACCCTGCGCAGCGCGAAAAGATTCTGGTGTGTGAGCCGGGTACCTGCCCGCCAAAGCCCTTGAATGGGGAAAATACAGAGAGAGGGAAATTTCTGCAGATTATGACGCGGAGCTCACTTCCTCTGCTGTCTCGACGTGCCAGCCACGGCAGTATTGAAAGGAGGCAGACACGCGGTTGTCAAATTGCCAAAACAAGAACAGGCGCTACCAGTCATGGGTTGCGAGATACGCTAAAGACTCTGTAGTGCACGCTCTCTTGTGCGTATGCGCGGCAGAGCCAGGCGGTGTCTATCCACTGGCCTCTCTCAGTTACCGGCCCCAAAGAGTATCTATGCAGCTCTGACAATTCCCTTGCGCGTAAACGGGGAAAAAAAGTTGAACACATTTAATTTTCTTCGAGATTCAGAAACAAAAATATTGAAAAATGGCACGCAACGACAGATGTTATTGAAAACTAATTTGGGTATTATAAGGCTCTCAGATTACCCTTCAGCTTCGCCACTGCTGAAAGACCTTATTCGAATATTTTGCTGTCGCTGAGCCCGAATCCGGTGAGAGAATTTTAGTTCGGCTGATGAGCGAGGATAGTCTGACGCCTAAAATATCTTATTTGAATGTTTTGTTGTCGTTGAGTCCGATTCCTGTATCAAAAGGATCTCTTGACAGCTCTCATTCTTGATGAACAGTATTGCGATGATGTTACTTTATTTGGGTTTTAATTATACAAAGCACCTTGGCAATGCAAAAGAAATCAGATCAGTTATTTGCAATATATTAAATGTTGCATTAAATTAAATTATTAGATGTTTGCATGTCTAGGTCAAGTCCCCAAAATTATAATGAAGTTTACAACATTGTTATAGAAGAATCGCCATTGAAAGAGATTCAAATGTTGTGCATATTTATTAATATACAAAAGTGCACTATATACGAAAAAAGTGAAAAAAGGAAAAATGAAAATGAGAAAAATAATTGTGAGAACAAATAGAAGTATAATTTAGTTTATTTATTTATTATATGCATGTATTTATTAATTATAATAATTAATTAAAAAAAAATTTTCATTACACACATTTACATGTTTCTCTCATATAAGTTTCTTCACCAATTGTTTCATGTTGCATCATATGAACGTTATTTTTGCTAATTTGAAAGTTATTGTTGATAACTTTATAAATTTTATTTTTTAAAATAAATGTACCGAATAAAATTGACATTTTTGTAGTCAGAATTCGAATCTGCAACGAAAATTGGGGGTTACCATTTAAAGTTACACCTAACCCACTGCCAGGGGATACGGTGAGGATCGTAACAATAGAAAGCTGATTAATATCTGATATGTGATTATGGGAATATTGAATTTCTAATATATTTATGGTGTAATAAAGTCAATCTGATATACGTATATCATACTTCAAATATATGTTATTACATTCTGTACCCTCCCCTGTTTCCGAAATAAATGCACTTGAGTCTTAACGTGACTCCTCCCAAAAGACAAGTCTGGATCCGCGCCTGGTTAATCCACACTCAAGGACAAAATCAAGACCCCAAAATCCACACACTCCACAAATGTCATCTGTAAAATGACTTAATATAAAATTCAAAAACCAAATTCGTGGGTGAAACTTCATTTAGCTAAGGTAATACAAGCTGGAGTTATCTTTAATATTATTATAATTCAAATATTGTTAAAAATTGTTCATACCTAGTACTCATAAAGCCAGTTTTGTATGATTAATGTCAAACCTTTACAATCACTAACATCAAACATGGAGGATTTTTTTAAATCATAGGGTTAAATAGGGTCATCATAGGGTCATTTTTTAAATCATTGCCTCAAGATCGTAGGTTGGGAGTTGGAATTTTGCCCCTTTCTTCGATCCGACGCTTCGCTTCCGAGATATTCGCAAAAAAAGAAAAAAATTTCGATTTTCGAATTTAACCCCAATGTTCTGCGTCACGCCACGGAATTTCATGGCGAATTCACTGGTGAAGTCCGTTTTTCGATCCGAGTCTTAATTTTCGAGAAATTCGCGAAAAAATATCAATTAGTTTAAGCTCAACATGTGGAAATTTCCGAAGGTATTTCGATTTTTCTGAAAGTCAGCGTCATAGCACGGAATATTATTGCGAAATCACTGGTAAAACGCGTTTTGCCGTGAAATTGTTAGTTTTCGAGAAATTCGCGAAAAACTTGACCGTAGGTTGGCCGGCCCATATTCGCCTGTTTTTTTAAAAAGTCTCATTTCTCATAAAATTGCGGTAAATGATGGCATTTCTTAATCTATATTAAAGTTTGCGGGAGGATGTTGCTTTCTGAAAAGGAATAGTTTGCGTATTTTTGCATAAAAGGGCGGTTTTTTTGAAAAAAACAAAAAAGCGCAAATTTAACGATTAAAAAAGCGATTTTCGAAGGGAGCTCGATTCTCCTGAAAGTCAGCGTCCTAGCACGGAATATTATTGCAAATTCATTGATAAAATCCGTTTTTCCATCAGACTGTTAGTTTTCGAGAAATTCGGGAAAAACTTGAACGAAAGTTTTCGGTCAAAATTTGGAAATTTCCGAAGGTACTTCGATTTTTCTGAAAGTCAACGTCCTAGCACGGAATATTATTGCGAATTCAATGGTAAAACGCGTTTTGCCGCGAAATTGTTAGTTTTCGAGAAATTCGTGAAAAACTTGAACGAAAGTTTTCGGTCAAAATTTGGAAATTTCCGAAGGTACATCGATTTTTCTAAAAGTCAGCGTCCTAGCACGGAATATTATTGCGAATTCACTGCCGTTTTGCCGTGAAGAATTCACTGGTGAAGTCCGTTTTTCGATCCTACTTTTAATTTTCGAGAAAATGGCGAAAAACATGATCGTAAATTGTGAGCACAGATAAGGGCCGTTTTCGCGCTGCGAGGCTTAGTTTCCGAGATAAACGCGAAAAACGGAAAAATTTTTCGATTTTCGAATTTGACCCCAGTGTTATGCATCCCAGCACGGAATTTTATGGCGAATTCACTGGCGAAGTCCGTTTTTCGATCCAACTTTTAATTTTCGAGAAAATGGCGAAAAACATGATCGTAAGTTGTGAGCACAGGTAAGGGCCGTTTTGACGCAACGAGGCTTAGTTTCCGGGATAAACGCGAAAAACGGAAAAATTTTTCGATTTTCGAATTTTACCCCAGTGTTATGCATCCTAGCACGGAATTTTATGGTATTTTATTTCAATATTATATTTCGATAGTTTATTTCGATATTTAATTTCGTTATTTAATTTCGATATTTCATTTCGATATTTCATTTCGATATTTCATTTCGATAATTAATTTCGATATTTTATTTCGATATTTTATTACTATATTTTATTTCGATATTTTATTTCGATATTTTATATCGATATTTTATTTCGATATTTTATTTCGATATTTTATTTCGATATTTTATTTCGATATTTTCTTTCGATATTTTATTATGTATTTATTTTGATATTACATTTCGATATTTCATTTCGATATTACATTTCGATATTTCAGTTCGATATTTCAATTCGATATTTCATTTCGATATTTCAGTTCGGAATTTTATTTCGATATTTTATTTCGATATTTCATTTCGATATATCATTTCGATATTTCATTTCCATATTTTATTTCGATATTTTATTTCGATATTTCATTTCGATATTTCATTTCGATATTTCACCTCGATATTTTATTTCGATATTTCATTTCGATATTTCATTTCGCTATATCATATCGATATTTCATTTCGATATTTTATTTCGATATTTCATTTCGAAATTTTATTTCGATATTTTATTTCGATAATTTATTTAATACAATTAATATTATTTATATAAT
The DNA here is from genome assembly GCA_031308135.1 of Acheta domesticus. Classification (NCBI taxonomy): domain Eukaryota; kingdom Metazoa; phylum Arthropoda; class Insecta; order Orthoptera; family Gryllidae; genus Acheta; species Acheta domesticus. The sequence continues at coordinate 221,727,219 of JAHLJT010000631.1, forward strand.
TTAATAAATTTTTTCGATAATTTATTTCGATATTTTATTTCGATATATAATTTCGATATTATATTTCGATATTTTAGTTCCATATTTTATTACGATATTTCATTTCGATATTTCATTTCGATATTTCATTTCGATTTTTCATTTCGATATTTCATTTCGATATTTGATTTTGATATTTCATTTCGATATTTTATTCCGACATTTTTTTCGATATTCCATTTCGACATTTTATTTTGATAATCTATTTCGATATATCATTTCGATACTTCATTTCGATATTTCATTTCGATATTTTATTTCGATATGTTATTCCGATATTTTATTTCGATATTTTATTTCGATAATTTCATTTTGATATTTCATTTCGATATTTCATTTTGATATTTCATTTTGATATTTCATTTCGATATTCCATTTCGATATTTCATTTCGATATTTCTTTTTGGTATTTCATTTCGATATTTAATTTCGTTATTTCATTTCGATATTTCATTGCGATATTTAATTCGATATTAGATTTCGATATTTCATTTCGATATTTCATTTCGATATTTCATTTCAATATTTCATTTCGATATTTCATTTCAGTATTTTTTCGTATATCATTTCGATATTTCATTTCCATATTTCATTTCGATATTTCATTTAGATATTTCATTTCGATAATATATTACGATTTTTCATTGCGATATTTCATTTCGATTTTTTTTCGATATTTTATTTCGGTATTTTATTTCGATATTTTATCTCGATATTTAATTTCTATAATTTATTTCGATATTTTATTTCGATATTTTACTTCTATATTTTATTTCGATATTTAATTGCGATATTTTATTTTGATACTTTATTTCGATATTTTATTCGGATATTTTATTTTAATATTTCATTTCGATATTTCATTTAAATATTTCATTTCGTTATTTCATTTCAGTATTTTTTGGTATATCATTTCGCTTTTTCATTTCCATATTTCATTTCGATATTTCATTTAGATATTTCATTTCGATTATATATTTCGATTTTTCATTGCGATATATAATTTCGATATTTTTTTCTATATTTTATTTCGATATTTGATTCGATATTTTATTTCGATATTTTATTTCGGTAGTTTATATCGATATTTTATTTCGGTATTTTATTTCGATATTTTATTTCGATATTTAATTTCGCTATTTTATTTCGATACTTTATTTCGATATTTTATTTCGATATTTCATTTCGATATTTCATTTCGATATTTCACGTCGATATTTTATTTCGATATTCCATTTCGATTTTTCATTTCGATATTTCATTTCGATATTTCATTTCCAAATTTCATTTCGGTATTTTATTTCGATATTTTATTCCGAAATTTTTTTCAATATTCCATTTCGATATACCGTTTCGATACTTCATTTCGATATTTCATTTCGATATTTTATTTCGATATGTTATTTCGATATTTTATTTCGATATTTTATTTCGATAATTTCATTTTGATATTTCATTTCGATATTTCATTTTGATATTTCATTTTGATATTTCATTTCGATATATCATTTCGATATTTCATTTCGATATTTCTTTTTGATATTTCATTTCGATATTTCATATCGATAATTCTTTTTGATATTTCATTTTGATATTTCATTTCGATAGTTTTTTTCGATATTTTATTTCGATATTTCACATCAATATTTTTTTCGATATTTTATTTCTATATTTCATTTGGATATTTTATTTCGATATTTTATTTCGATATTTCATTTTGATATATGAGTTCGATATTTTACTTCGATATTTTATTTCGATATTTTATTTCTATATTTTATTTCTATATATCCTTTCGATATTTCATTTCGATATTTTATATCGATAATTCATTTCGATATTTTATTTCGATATTTTATTTCGATAATTTATTTAATACATTAAATATATTTTAAATAATTTAATATATTTTTATCGATAATTTATTTCGAAATTTTATTTCGATATTATATTTCGATATTATACTTCCATATTTCATTTCGATATTTTATTTCAATATTTCATTTCTTCATTTCATTTCGATATTTCATTTTAATATTTTAGTTCGATATTAAATTTGGACATAGTATTCCGATATTTAATTTCGATATTTCATATTGATATTTAATTTAAATATTTCATTTCGATATTTTATTTCGATGTTATACTACGATATATTAATTTGAAATTTTATTTCGATATTTTATTTAGATGTTTTATTTTGATATTTTCTTTCGATATTTATTTTGAAATATTATTTCCATAATTTATTGCGATATTTAATTTTGATATTACATTTCGATGATTCATTTCGTAATTTCATTGCGATATTTCATTTCGATATTTCTTGTCGATATATCATTTCGATATTTTATTTCGATATTTTATTTTGATATTTTACATCGATATTTTTTTCTGATATTTTATTTCGATATTTAAATTTGATATTTTATTTCGATATTTTATTTCGTTATTTTGCTTCGATATTTTACGTCGATATATTATTTCGAAATTTTAATTCGATATTTTATTTCAATATTTTATTTCGTTATTTTATTTCGATGTTTTATTTCAATATTTTATATCGGTATTTTATTTCAATAAGTTATTTCGATATTTCATTTCGATATTTTACTTCGATTTTTTTTCATTCGATATTTCATTTCGAAATTTCATTTCGATTGTTCATTTCGATATTTTATTTCGATATTTTATTTCGGTATTTTATTTCGATATTTCATTTCGATATTTCTGCACGATATTTTAATCCGATATTTTACTTCGATATTTTACTTTGATATATTATTTCGAAATTTTAATTCGATATTTTATTTCGATATTTTATTTTGATTATTTATTTCGAAATTTCATTTCGAGATTTCATTTTGTTATTTCTTTTTGATAATTCCTCTCAATATTTCATTTCGATATTTCATTTCGATATTTTATTTAGATATTTTATTTCGATATTTTATTCCGATATTTTTTTCGATATTCCATTTCGATATTTTTTCCGATATTCCATTTCGATATTTTATTTCGATAATCTATTTCGATATATCATTTCGGTACTTCATTTCGATATTTCATTTCGATATTTTATTTCGATGTTTTATTCCGATATTTTATTTCGATATATTTTATTTCGATAATTTCATTTTCATATATCATTTCGATATTTAAATTCGATATTTCATTTCGATATTTCTTTTTGATATTTCATTTCGATATTTAATTTCGTTATTTCATTTCGATATTTCGTTGCGATATTTCATTTCGATACGTTATTTCGTTATTTCATTTCGATATTTCACTTCAATATTAATTTCGATATTTCATTTTGGTATTTTTTCGTATTTCATTTTGATATTTCATTTCGATATTTCATTTTGATATTTCATTTCGATATTTCATTTCGACATTTCATTTCGATAGTTTATTTCGATATTTTATTTCGATATTTTATTTCGGTATTTTTGTTCGATATTTCATTTCGGTATTTTATTCCGATAATTTATTTTGAAATATACCTTTCTCACGTCTCATCAAGATTGTGGCTGTAAATATGTCATGTTCCGAATTTATTAAGGTTTGGGCGCCAGAAACAGGTTACATGAATTACTACCAAAGTTTTTCTATCTAATTTTAACAAAATATATAAAAATCCAGCTAGCTTGGGTTGATGGATCCGGATACAAATACTCGCTATCGCCTCGATAGCCGATTACCTGATCTGCCAACTATACAGTATGGCGTGGAATCTGAAATGTAATAATTATGCTTCCAACTAATTAACAATTATGATTGACAAATGAAACTCTTTTCATTTCCAAAGAACAAAATTCAACAAGATAATAGTATTAAATACTTACCGTTCATTAATACGATCTAAAATAGATTATGGATCAGTCATCTATTCCTCTGCAAAAGACAAAGTACTGGATAGCTTAAGTCCAATTCATAACTCCTGCCTTAGAATGGCTATTGGAGCTTTTCGTACTAGCGCTATTAGTAGCATTCTGGCTGAATCAAACGAAGAACCATTATCCTTCAGAAGAGAAAAATTGAGTATTTCCTATGCTCTCAAAGTAACCTCAAATCCTAAAAACCCAATAAATAAAATTATTTTTGACCATAAATACTTTACCAAATTCCATAAACAACCATCGTACCCTAAACCCATATCTCTTCAAATCCATAATATATTATCCAGAACTATCCCTAATCTTCCACCAATATATCAATATAAATCTTTACCTGAACCCCTAGAACTTCTCCATGTACCCTCAATAGATACAACTTTGACAAAATTCCTCAAGCAAACAACAAATCCTATAATATATCGATCTTTATTCTACGAAACACTTAATAGATATGAAAATAGCATCCATATATACACAGATGGATCAAAAAGTGCAACTGGAACCGGATGTGCCATCATATATCCAGATGAAACAAAACTAATCAAACTACCAGACATGAGTTCAGTTTTCTACAGTGAAGTCTACGCAATCAGATCTGCCCTGGCAGATATCCTAAAATCAAATAACTCTCACTTTACTATATTTACTGACTCAAGAAGCGCCATTGAATCCATCCAGAACAAACATACCAAGGAACCAATATGTTTAGATATAATATCAATGAACTCACAAATTATTTCCTCAGGCAAAACGTTAACATACGTGTGGATTCCCTCCCATGTCAACATTTCTGGTAATGAAACTGCGGACACTGCTGCTAAAACAGCTTCTTCTCTCCCTGATACATCAACTCACCCAGCATCCCACAATGACATCATCAAAATTATAAAACACAATATAAAGGAAAACTGGAATAACCAATGGTTGAAATCCAAACCAACCCAACTCCACCAGATCAGAGACTCAATCTTCGAATTACAACCTACCTGTGGTACTGATAAAAGACTAGAAACTGTTATCACAAGATTGAGAATTGGACATAGCAGACTCACTCACAGTCACCTAATAACGAAAACACAACCAAGCACCTGCAACTTCTGCAATTCTCCATACAGTATACGTCACCTAATCATGGAATGTACAAACACTAACGACAGAAGAAAAGTTTTAAAACTGACCTATGATTTTAAATATAATCTAAATTCAACCGAAACTATTAAAAATATAATATTATTATTAAAAGAAACCAATGTATATAAAATGATTTAATTTTGTATACTAGTTATTGTAAACTGAAATACTGTATTACTACTTTGTAAACGTGGTCGCTAATAACCACTTAGGTTGATGCGACCTTTATAAATAAATAAATTAAAAAAAAAATTCAACAATTTATTTAACTTTAAATTAAAAACAATTAATTTGATGGTCATGACCCTTTTTTAAATAAATTATCTCTTTTATACTGCAGTATTTTTTTACCGTTTTTGCATGCCAACGCTCCGTGATCGCTTCTCACTTGGCCGTTGTTAATTCCAAGTTCCGCTTCTTTCTTCAGTCTTGCGCCGCTGCTGACACGTCCAGTCCACACTGCCTAAACTATTTGTTAGTTCTTATCCGACGCTCCCCGGTTCCTAGTCTCTCCCACTGGTTATGTAAACTATTGAAGTCCAACTGCAATGTCCGAAAATCTGAACAAGTCCTCCGCGAAATCACTTCTGGTAAATTATTTTCAAAGTCCGGAAACAAACTATCACTTCTCTCACAAGAAAACTATACAAGTCTCTTTCCCACTATATTGTCTACAAACGATCTTTACGCTACGGCACCCAGAGTCAGAATGTACGATCTTCACTCCACGACACCCCGAGTCAGAATGTTCTATTTAATGCCTTCTTGAACCCTTTATGGCTCGGTAGGCGTCCATCCTTCTATTTTTCCAAAACACGGCGGTAAAAATTAGACTAATCTTTAATAGCCAACCCGTGCGTCTCTTACAAATCCGAGTAGCCGCGACCTCCGTCAGTCATTCGTTTTTGCACCAATTATATCTTAGGTTCTTCAGCCATCTAGCCGGCGTCCTGAAGTCATCAAGGCCCGTGTATAGTTTGTTGACCTTGCCAACCTCTGCGCTGACGTTGCTAAGGCCGCATATACCGCCATATTGTTTTTTTTAATGTTTGAAGGCTTGGCAACTAAGGCCTTTAGCCTTTTTACTGTTTATTATAAAATGTCACATATACAATTACAGTTACATTTACAGTACAATTTACAGTTACATTTCAAATTTTATGAAACAGATTTGCTTCTTTCAGGAATTTTAACGTCCTGCCAGTCGCCGTTGTGTCCGTTCCTAGGTCCTCCTTCAGATCCCCCTTCATTTCACATCTGTCTCTGATTGTTACGAGATTCACGCAGTCCGTTAGTATATGCTTCACTGTTAAAACTCCACCGCAGTCGCAGACAGGTGGTTCTTCATTCTTCAGCATGAATGAAGATGTTATTCTTGTGTGGCCTATTCTTAGCCTGGTAAGGCACACTTGTTCTCTTCGAGTGTAGCTGACGTGTGCTGGCCATTTATTCACGCTTTGCTTGATCGGCTTTAATTTCGTTTCAATGCTATTCCATGTGCTTTGCCATGCTCTGAAAACACACTTTAAAGCGGCATTTCTTGCGTCTTGAGGTCGTATTTCCGTATTAATTTCTAACTGTTTGTTTGCGGCATTTCTTGCTGCAGAATCAGCTTCTTCGTTGCCTGAAATACCTATGTGCGCAGGGCACGAGATGAATGTGACTGATGCTCCTCTCTGACTTAATTTATGACATGATAGAAGTATCATTTGAAGCATCGGGTCCACAGGTAGACGTCTGTCTATGGCGTTAAAGAAGCTGAGCGAGTCTGTGCAGATGACAAATCTTCTTGGGCTTAGAGTTTCACAATATCGCAAAGCTTGCAATACTGCAAACAATTCAGCTGTGTACACACTCGCTTCTAGGGGAAGAGTCCATGCTTTTGATATGCCTTCCGTTACAAATGCACTTCCAACCCCATTTTTGGTTTTTGATCCATCGGTGTAGATGATTGTGTGATTTGCGATGTATTCTTCGAGAACTAATTTAAATCCGATTTTTAATTCTGCTGGAAGGCATTCTTTTTTCTTTACACTGGTTGTGTCGAGTCGAACATCTGGCAGTTTCAGCGTCCAAGGTGGAACTTCATAGGTTTTATACTTCAAAACCGATGGTAGAACGATGTTATAACATCTAGTTATTTCAATTGCACGGATGTTGGCTGGACGAGTGGCAGTAGGTCTTCGATCGTAAATATATGCCAAGTTAGGTCGAGTCATCAATGAATGGTTCAAATGCTCTGGCAGTGACAGCATTTTTGATCTATATCTAAGTAGTAGTGTTTGTCGTCTATGATATAGCGACATGGTACTGGTTTCACAATATAGACTTAAGGAAGGACTAGTGCGGAACGCTCCAGATGCATAACGGAGGCCTGCGTTGTGAATAGGATCTAATTTCCTTAAGCTTGACTTCCTGGCTGAGGAGTACACTGCGCATCCATAATCTATTTTGGACATTACCATTGATTTGTAGAGACGGAGTAAGATGTCTCTATCTGCTCCCCAATTTATATGCGAAATGCATCGTATTACGTTCAGAGCCGTTCTGCATCTAGACAAGGTATAATCTATATGCTGTTTCCAAGTTAAATGTCTGTCAAAGATCAAACCGAGGAATTTTGCCGATTCATTGTATGCCAGTTGAACACCATTTAATGCCAGATGAGGATCTCTGCATCCTTTCCGTTTTCTACAGAAATGGACGCATTTGGTTTTAGCTGCTGCAAATGAGAAGCCGATATTTTCCGCGTTCTGTTCTAAGGTATTTATGGCGTTTTGCATTTTCAATTTGATCATTGCCGGTGATTTGGCTGAATAAAATAGAGCAATATCATCTACATACATGCATTTTCCAACTGATGTTTCTATGCCGTCAAACATCTCGTTGATCGCTATGATAAAGAGCGTACCACTTAATGGAGAACCTTGTGGTACACCATTCTCTTGTGCGTGGCTTTCTGAGATGGACTGCCCAATACGGACTTGGAAGGATCTCGTACTAAGAAAGCTTGATAAAAAGTTTGGAAGTTTTCCTCTGATTTGCCAGTTGTGTAGCTGTCTCAGAATGTTGTAGCGCCAGGTCTTATCAAAAGCTTTTTCCAGATCGAAGAATACAGCAACCATATGTTGTCTTTTGATAAAGGTGTTCTGAATTGCGTTTTCCAGATATATTAGCTGGTCAATGGTGGAATGATGCTGTCGGTATCCGCACTGATATTTATTCAGGAGGTTGTATCTCTCGAGACACCATGTTAGTCTGGTGTTGACCATTTTTTCTAGAATTTTTCCTAGACAGCATGTCAATGATACCGGGCGATAGTTTTCGGGTTTCCATGGGTCTTTGCCAGCCTTTAAAAGTGGAACTATTATCGCCTCTTTCCAGCATTTGGGGTAATTGCCTTGTATCCAGATGTTATTATATATATTTAACAAGATGGAGAGTATTTCTTCTGGTAACCGACGTATTATGCTGTAGGGGAGGTTGTCTGATCCTGCTGCTGTGTCTCCAGCTGCACTTATAGCGTCTTGTAATTCTCGCCTTGTGAAAAGAGCGTTATACGGCTCATCTATATCAGTTGTAAAATTTAGTATTTTTCCCTCTTCTTCTCGCTTTTTCTCTAAGAAGTCTTCAGGATAGCTGTTTGTGTTGCTGACTTTGGAGTATTGAGAGGCAAAGACGTTGGCTATTTCGTCTGGGTTGCAGATTAGTTGCCCTTCATGCTCTATGCATGTAATAGGACTGAAAACATTTTTCCCGGCGATTGACCTGAACTTCTGCCATACCTCTGTGACTTTGGTCGTCCTGGTTATGTCACGTATTTCTCCCAACTTGATCGTTTTGCTGTTAGTATTTTTCTACGAGCAAGTGCACGCAAACGCTTGAAAGCAATAAGATTGTCTTGAGTTGGTGAACGCCTATATCTGTTGAGAGCTCTTCTTTTCTCCCTTATTGCTTCTTTCGTCTCCGTATTCCACCATGGTACTGGCATTCTGGATGAGCGACCAGTACTTTGAGGAATGTATTTTCCAGCAGCAGAAATTACAGAGTTGGTGAAGTCTGTAACGTCTCTCTCCGTGTTTCCACTGGCATTTATTGGTTTTATGTGTCTAATGAAGCTGGACCAGTCTGCACGGTTGGTACACCAACGTTTTGGTAAATATACGTCGTTCTTTCGTATGTTTGAAGAAATCAACAGAGGGAAGTGATCGCTCTGATGAAGATCTGGAAGTGGATTCCACGTCAAACGTGTTGCAAGATTTGGACTACATATTGAAAGATCTATGGCTGAGAATGTACCATTTCTAGCGTTAAAGTGAGTGCTTGCACCTGTGTTTAAGAGTACGTATGTATTGTTAAGTAACAGGTCTTCAATTCTTCGACCGGCATCGTTTGTTCTAGAGCAGCCCCACGTGGTGCTATGAGCATTAAGTCGCCTAGAATAAGAAATAGAGGTTGTAGTTGATCGATCAGATCTTGTAGTTCTTCATTTTGCCATGAGGCGTCTGGTAAATATACGCAACATAATATCATCTTCAATGGCTGGTATAGGGTTACTGCTACCGCTTGTAGAGGTGTATTGAGTTGCAGACGACTAACAGGACGTGTGTTGCTGATCAGTATGGCAACACCTCCTCTAGCTCGTCTATCAGGTTCTACGTCACTGCGGAAGGTCTTGTATCCTCTTAAATTGAAACGGTCTTGTGGCTTGAAATGCGTTTCTTGTAAGCAGAGACACATCGGCGTGTAATTAGCCAGTAGCAATTTCAGCTCACAATAGTGCGAGATACAGCCGTTGATGTTCCACTGAATAATATTTTCCATAGTTGGAATGGAGTTCTCTGTTATGGGGTGGGTATGTCCGGCTTATTTTCTAGGTTTTCCTTTTGGCCATCCTTTCTTCTTTTTCTTCTTGCGGGGGATTTTACTTGGATCAATGGATTGGTATTCGTTATTTTCCGCACTTACCATCGAGCTTGTCTCTGAGCAAGTGGTCGTGTCTTGACGATTGGTGGTAGATGACTTAGTTTTTTGTTTTAGGAAGTCCTCCTTGGTGTATTTTGAAAGACGGGGCGATCGACTTCGGTAGCCTGTTGCCGATTCGCCTTTACTGGATGTAGCTGCGGGGGCAGCCACTGGAATTATTTCTGTCTCATTTGGCGGGGGTTCCGAAGATTGCTTTTTACTTATATTTCACATTGAGTGTTTGTATGTAATTCTTCCGTGTGGCTTTTCTTGTTATAAATTTCATTAAAATACTTTTCTATGCAGAGAGTTATTGCAGGCATTAATTCTCTTACTACTAATGAAGGCACTGATGTGCTTTTAGTGACTGCTTCTACGTACGTGATGTTTCCTTTACTTTCAGGCACACAATCTTTTTTGCTTCAGGATAGCTGATTTTTTGTGTGGCTTTTACTTTTTGTATTGCTGCTTCCTGCTTGTATATTGGGCAGTCCCTTGACCTTGTTGAATGCTGTCCACTGCAATTGATGCATTTGATAGGATCTATGCACGGATCATCACTATGAAATGGCTTTCCACACTGACATGCTTTGATTCTCGCACATCTAGATGCTGTGTGTCCAAAACGTAAACACTGAAAGCACTGCATCGGTTGAGGAACGAACAATCGTACGCTCAGACGATGATTGCCAGCTTTAATCTTCTCTGGTAACGTACTACGGTTGAACGTCAAGACATGGGATGCTGAAGGGATTATCTGCCCGTCCCGCCTCATTGTTAGCCTACGACAGGCGATGACTCCTTGAGAAGCTAGTTCTCGAGCTATTTCCTCTTCACTGCAGTTCAGTAAGTCACTGCAAACTACTACACCTTTGCAAGTATTCAACGTGCCATGAGCATTTACTTCAACATCGATAGTGCCTATTTTCTTCAATTCTAGTAACTTTTGTCCTTGATTTTCATTGAATGTTTCTAACAAGAGTCCAGTTGGAGTTTTCTTTATATCTCTTATGGCAGATCCAGCCCAAGTGTTAATACACTTTTCTATTAGAAATGGGCTTACTTTTTCAATATTCCCTTCTTTTCTTTTAACTGTAAGGTATTTTGGTACTGCTGTTGTGTTCTTAAAGAAGTCATCAGGGTTTACGATTCTTCCAGTTTTCATTTTTTTCGCTCTTAACTCAGGACTTTTTTCTGGACGAGGGTTTTTAAGGGATCCCTCAACCCTGAAATCGCAAACTTCCATGCGAGTCCCGCGAAGTTTGCTATCACTTGTAGCAATATCTGCCAGGGATGCCGAGTGATCCGCACCCGTGGCTGACGACGCCCGGTGGCCTGCTTGCCCACCACCGACCGCCGGTACTGGGGCTCCGATCCCCTGCACCGTAAGCGTCGATCCTAAAGGACCCTCCATCCCGGGTTTATATTCGGGGTCGCCTTCCCCTAGCGTTTTTAAGCTACCGCCAGCTAAAAGGAAACGGAAGAAGAGAAGGGGGGACAGTGAAGAATAGAGTTAGAATAGAAGGGTAAAATAGAAACGACTCCCTAGCCCTCGCAAACCTAATAGCGTCGGGGTCAGAAACACAAGAGTTGGCCGATGGGAAGGTTGGCCCACAGGACAGAGAACAGAAGTGTGCCACAAGTAAGTGGAAGTAATGACACACCAAGTTAAAAGTGGGAATTACAGGATATTTAGGGGAGTGACAGCGGACAGCTGCTCCGATTAGTCGCCTTCTACGACAGGGGGAGGTCCCATGGTGTTATTCTACTAAAATCCCCGACACCACACGGGGTCCGTCATATTGTATACCCATTTATAGCTAACATCATTAAATAAAAATCTATAATATTCTGGTATATCACAATTTCGATATTTCATTTTGATATTTCATTTCGATATTTCATTTCGGTATTCTTTTCGTATTTCATTTCGATCTTTCATTTCGATATTTCATTTCGATATTGTAGTTCGATATTAAATTTCGATATTTTATTTCGATATTTCATTTCGATATTTCATTTAGATATTTCATATCTATATTTCATTTCGATATTTTATTTCGATATATCATTTCGGTATTTTATTTCGATATTTCAATTCGATATTTTATTTCGGTATTTTACTTCGATAATTTTTTTCGGTATATATTTTGATATTATATATCGATAATAAAATAAATCGATAATAATATCGATAATAAATAAAATATATATATTTTTTTCGATAATATATTTTGATATTATATTTTGATATTATATTTCGATATTATTATTGATATAATATTTCGATATTTTATTTCGATATTTCATTTCGATATTTCATTTCGATATTTATTTCGATATTTTATTCGATATTTCAATTCGATATTGCATTTCGATATTTCACTTCGTTAATTCATATCGATAATTCATTTCGATATTTCATTTCGATATTTTAGTTCGATAATTTATTGTGCTATTTTATTTCGATATTTCATTTCGATATTTCATTTCGATATTTTTTTTTGATATTTCTTTTTGATATTTCTTTCAAAATTTCCTTTCGATGATTCATTTCGATATTTTATTCCGATATTTCATTTCGATATTTCATTTCGATATTTCATTTCGATATTTTATTTCGATATTTCATATCGATATTTCATTTCAATATTTCGTTTGCATATTTCATTTCGATACTTCATTTCGATATTTCATTTTGATATTTTATTTCGATAGTTTATTTCGATGTATTATATCGATTATTATATTTCGATATTTGATTTCGATATTTTATTTAGGTATTTTATTTCGATATTTTATTTCGATATTTAATTCGATATTTTACTTCGATATTTTATTTCGATATTTTGTTTCCATATTTTACTTCGATATTTTATTTCGATATTTCATTTCTATATTTCATTTTGATATTTCATTTCGATATTTGAATTCGATATTTCATTTCGATATTTCATTTCGATTTTTCATTTCGTATTTCTTTTCGTATTCATGTCGATATTTCATTTCGATATTTCATTTTTGATATTTTATTTATTTATTTTAGTTCGATATTATATTTCAATATTTTATTTTGATATTTCATTTTAAAATTTCATTTCGATATTCATTTCGACATTTCATTTCGATATTTTATTTCGATATTTTATTTCGATATTTTATATCGATTATGATATTTCGATATTTGATTTCGATACTTTATTTAGGTATTTTATTTCGATATTTTATTTCGATATTTTATTTTGATATTTTATTTCGATATCTTTCCTTCGATATTTTATTTCGATTTTTATTCGATATTACTTCGATATTTTAGTTCGATATTATATATCGAAATTTTAATTTGATATTTGATTTCGATATTTTATTTAGATATTTTATTTCGATATTTTATTCGATATTATATTTCTATATTTATTTCGATATTTATTTCGATATATCATTTCAATATTTCATTTCAATATTCCTTTTCGATATTTTAGTTCGATGAGTATATTTGTTTTGTCCGGAAAAATATTTTATTTCCATTGTTCATTTCGATATTTTTCTTCCATTATTTACCTTGATATTATATATCTAAATTTTTAATTTGATATTTTATTCTAGAAGATTTCTTTCGATATTTTATTCGATATTTTATTTCGTATTTAATTAGAATTTTACTTCGATATTTTATTGGATTTTCTTTCTATATTCATTTCGATATTTCATTTCGATATTGCAATTTTTTTTTACGATATCATTTCAATATTTAATTCTATATTGCTTGTTGGTATGTTATTTATTATTTTAATTCGATATTATATTTCGATATTTTAGTTAATATTTCATTTAAATTTCATTTCGAGATTTCATTCAAATTTCATTTCGATATTTCATTTCGATATTTATTTCGTCATTTTATTTCGATATTTTATATCGATAGGATATTTCGTATTGATTGGATATTTTATTTAGGTATTTTATTTCGATATTTTATTTCCATATTTTATTTTGGATATTTTATTTCAATATCTTATTTAGATATTTCATTTCGATTTTTATTTCGGATCTATTACTTGCTATTTTACTCGATATATGATATAGTTTCGATATTTTATTTTAAAATTGATATTGATTTTCGATATTGTATTTCGAGTTTTATTTCGATAATTAATTCTATATTTTATTCGATATTTTAGTCGATAATTTCATTTTGATATTTAATTTCCATATTTCATTTGCTATTTAATTTCGTATTTTTTTTCGATACTTGACTCAATTATATTTCGATATTTTTATTCGATATTTTATTTCGGTATTTCATTTCGATATCATTCGATATTTCTTTTCGATATTTTAGTTCGTTAGTATATTCGATATTTCATTTCGATTATTTTATTCGTAATTATATTTCGATGTTTGATTTCGATATTTCATTCGATATTTGATTTGGATATTTTATTCGAATTTATTTAAATATTTTTACTTCGATCTTTATTTAGATATTTTATATCGAAAATTTAATTCGCATTTTATTTGATATTTCTAATGAATTTCATTTCGATATTTTTTTTCGATATTTGATTTCAATTTT